>SJYC01094457.1:0-20000 GCA_006408675.1 Madoqua kirkii
TGTGGGGCGGGTGCTGTGTGTGGGGCCGGTGCGGTGTGTGGGGTCTGGTTAACGCATGTTTCCCTCCGCCTGTTCATGTGAGTTGTGCACCATCTCGACAGCTCTTTCCTGGTTCTCTGACTTGGAAATGAAAAGCACTGAATAAAACAGGATGGGTATTTACAGGTAAATTGGGGCTTCGCTGGTGACTCAGCTGGTAAAGAATCTGCCTGCAATACAGGAGACCTGGGTTTGATATCTGGGTGGGGAAGATGCCCTGGAAAAGGAAATGGCAACCCACTTCAGTATTCATGCCTGGAGAATTCCATGGACAGAGGAGCCTGGTGGGCTACAGTTCACGGGGTCTCAAAGAGTCAGACGCGACTGAACGACTTTCACACAGCTAAACTGACCAGTGTCTGGCTAATCAGCCAGCTGAGTGTAACCTCTCCTGTGCGCTTGTTAGAGATTTTGCAACCAGGTTGGGCTCCAATGGGCAGAAGATTCACTGTGTGACCCCCTAAAATTGGGGACCTCGAGGAAGCCACCGCACAGGCCAGGCTGGGGGATCCCTAGGCTATCCCACACCCCACATTTCACTGGAGCCGCTGGTGTGGCATTTCCGCACTCACCGTGATTTCTCTCCCAATGCCTATCCAGTGGCGCCCGGGCAGTCCCCACTGAGATGCAGACACTGAAAGGTTTACAGTGGATGTATATAGCATCGCCAACCGCGCACGAACTCCTCCAAAGACCACTGTGGCCGCAAAGATACAGTAATTCACATTTCCAATATTGCTAATAAAATTTAACAAATGGAAAACCAAAATGTCAACCAAGCAATAATACTGATGGCATTTCTCTTAGGCCGAGTAAAGAAAATCATAGCGACTTTAATTGGTTAGGATAACGAAAGGAAGAGACAGAAAAAGACCTCCAGGAGTTACAGCGATTCAACTAGAGGGACAGTGAGTATAATTTTACTAAAAGTAGGTGATAATAATGCAACACGCCTGGAAGAGGACATGCTTTAGGATGGTATACTCAATTTGAATTAATTATGAGGTGGTGAATGGTGCCTGCCTATGTAAATGAGGGCAGCCTGAGAGTCCAGCCAATCAAAGTGCAGCTCTGCTTGAGTGGACCATGGCCTCCTGTTTCAAGGAGTTCAAGGGAAAAGGGAAGAGGCGTGATACCGATGGAATGCAAAGCACGCTGGGACTTTGTGGGAAACCACATATATTCAGCTCATCAGAAAATATCTTTCTATTTACCTGATTCTGGGACAGAAACCCCTGGCCTCTGGCACTCTCGTTCACCCATTTTCCAGATAGAAAGCTCCAGTCAACCCACCGAAGCTGCTGGGCTTTCCGGAACATGATTTCAGATTTTCAGATGGTCCCTCTGCCGCACTCGCCCTGTGACACACTTGAGAGAACAGGCTGATAACGATTCGGGTAATCTCGCTGAATAATACTCGCATTGCAGTTTGTCACAACTCGATTCGATGCTGCCAGCATTTCCCTTGTGGGTGATATTCCCTTAAAACGTTAAGCCCCACTGAGGGCCAGCATTCACAGGCAAGAAAATTGTGGATTTTCTTTTTTTAAAATAGAAAGGAAAACATAAATTAGGTTGCATGAACATAACGCTTAACAGACAAAAGCAGCTCGTGGAATATACTCACTCAGATGTTTCCTAATGTCCAGAGGCCCCATGAGAGGTTCACCAACAGCTGGGTCATGGGCTGCAGATACTGTGATGTGGACACAGTTTCAACCAATGAAGGCATTGATGATGGTGGAAAAAAAAATTATCACGCTGGATGTTACCAGCTCCAGACTCTTCCATCATCCTAAACTCAACCTAACACCAGCTACAGATGGGATTACCTGCGAAACAATCTTTTCCCCAGCCCTTTTGTCTATGACATGTCCAAGAGGTTGCTATTATATGATAATTCAAGGCTTTTTTTTTTGTTCTGTATTTACAATGATGTTGCTGAAAGTCAAAACACAAATAAAATGGGAATATTTCCAAATGTCTTGAGTTTGGTCTATGTTTTGTACATAGTCTATCACATTAAGAAAGGTTAATTCTGTATTAAATGTAATGAGAAACACAATATGGGGCTTGTCACACTGACATGGGAGGGTGATGCTATGATGCTGCTCAGCAGGAAGCCTTGTTATATTTTTTTATATGTTAGTGGATGTCTATTTAGAATTGATCAAACCTTTGCTTCCGAAACATATATGCCAACACCTCGGCAACACACCATAAACTAGACTCTCAGAAAATAATAATGATGCTTATCAGTCACTCGCCTTGAGTTTGCTGGTGAAAAACCTCCAGCCAGCTTGCTCTCGGAGCTCTTAAAACATAGATCTTTTCGCTGTACTGATAATTCACTCACAGCTTGAGATTGATGACTATGTGAAGTCCATAAAAGATGTTACCACTATATTTTGTTCTTATGATTTATTTTATCATGTTGTCAAGGTTTGCAGAAAACAAGAAACAAATCAATGAATGTCACGCTTAAATATTAAAGAAGGCTGTATACACATTTTTATTCAGATGCCTTATTCAATCTTGTGGCTCAGAAAAGAGCAGTGGCAACGAAGCTTTTATTTGAATTACTTTTGGAAAAATTAATTTAGGAGGACTGTTGAATTGTGAATGGCAAAAGGGAGCTAACCTTATTTGCTTAAATAGGAATATATGGTCGCAAGACTCCTTGGAAAAGCAGTTCTAACAAACCACAAGGAAGTGGATGGATTTTAAAGCATCAAGCACTTGGGCCACAATGTACTTAGCAAGTTCAAGCCCGCGGCGTGAACAGAAGGGTATTTGGAAAGAAGCAAAGGATGAGACACTGCTTTGGGGATGGGGGATGGATGCTTTGTGCTTTGCTTTTGAAACGAATCATTTCCCTCATCATTATATGAAATCAAGATCACCATCTATTCTGAGGGCAGGCAGCCTGTAAGCTTGGTATATTCCAGAATTGTTGGCCTTTCCCACACCTCATTAGATAGCAAGCAGAGAAGAACAGCTAAATCTTGCTTTATTTTTCTGAATTGGGCTGGCTTGCTGAAAAGGGGACCTACCTGAGCTGACACTGTCAACGGCATAGACAGTCTGCAGAGTTGCAGGATGCATTTCTAGAACCGGAAAAAAATATGTGTATACTCTGAAATCTGATTTTTTTTAAACAGAAAAGAAGGCCAAAAAAAAGTTCAGAAGACCTATGTCAAAAATGAAACTATGGGGTCATTTCCCTGAATCAGTTAGCTTCAGCCTAATCCCCTTCTGGAATCTCAGGTCTGAGCTGGTTAAAGGGATGAACAGACCCCATGACTGCCTGACACTTTGAGGTCCCGAATGCCTTTGGACCATCAAAGAAAAAGTAATTAGATTCTGCGTTCTTTCATGGTTAACTGTATGTTATTGTATTTCATTATATTCTTGTTCTTGAAAATTAGCGATCGACGCAAGGTATATATGGTGATTGCAGACTAACATGAATATTCAATTAACCACAAGACCTCGCTCTTTGACCATTTCGAATAAACTGGAGTTATTTGAATTTAGAAAACAGATAAATTAGGAGGTGATCATTTGCATTACAATAGGATTCTTCATTTCTAAGGGAGGATTCCTTGTGGGATTCTTTTAAATAGAAAGCTCTCCAAGTACTTTGAAAAATATAATTTGATTTTTAAAAATTCTCTTCTCATGTAGTTGCTCAGGACCATGCCTATTGTATGAAACGAGAGGCATATCTATTTAATTTGGTAATGAGAGAGCTTCGTTGCAAATATTTTGGCCTTAAAAAAATTCAGACACGATAGTGGGAAATTCACGCTCAGACCATGTTCTCTCTTCCTGGGTCAGCCCAAATGCAGATTCCATGTACCTTCAACCACTCCTCACTCTGCCTGAGCCTGGACTGGAGGAGATGTTCCGGGAGGCAAGACAAAATGCTTCATCCCTGGACAGCAGGTGCACCAAGAAAGGAGCCAGAGCAGAGGGCGTGGGGCTCAGCTTCTGGAGCCTCCAAGATCACTCAGGATGCCTTGATGTTTTATCACAACAGTTGCATGGGGATGGGAAAGGGTCAAGTCAGAATCCCACAAAACTGCCCTTGGCTACAGGCAGGTGTGTGTGTGTGAGAGAGACCTGGGGGCTGCCCTGGTGCTGAAGATCACAAAGCACAGATTCTGAGTGGTGAGGAGGTTCTCAGCTGCATGGGCAGCCCTGGAGCCCCAGGAAGGAAGTCTGTCCTCCCCTCTGAAAACCCTGGCGGACAAAGCTGCTGGGGAGGCCCGAGCAGCTGCTTGTAAGCCTACCGCTTCTCATGGTTCTCTCTGGGGTCCTGGGCCACCGCTCAGCGTCTCTCCCTCTGGGGCCCCAGGTGGCACAGGAGGCTTGGCCTGAGCGGAACTCACAGGTGAACACCCTTCCTCTTTGCTGTGTTTCCCAGGCCGCAGAAACAGGTCTAACGGCGAAGAGGGCTGTGAGTCGGGAAACAGGAGAGACCCTGGGTGAGCAGTGTTCCCAAGGCTCAGCGCTGCCCCGAGGAAAGGCGCTCCCTTCTCTCATGCGCCTGGGGAACCTCCACAATGGAGCCGCCCTGCGCGATGCAGAGCCGCATCGGCAGCACCTCCTGTGCTGAGGACTTGGAAGGGAGCATTTTCCAAAAGGCTGAGTGGGTAGATCATGGCCTCCCTGATGGCTCAGGGGGTAAAGAATCCACCTGCATTGCCACAGAGACGCAGGTTCCATTCTTGCGTCCAGAAGATCCCCTGGAGGAGAAAATGGCAAGCCGCCCTGCGCGATGCAGAGCCGCATTGGCAGCACCTCCTGTGCTGAGGACTTGGAAGGGAGCATTTTCCAAAAGGCTGAGTGGGTAGATCATGGCCTCCCTGATGGCTCAGGGGGTAAAGAATCCACCTGCATTGCCACAGAGACGCAGGTTCCATCCTTGCGTCCAGAAGATTCCCTGGAGGAGAAAATGGCAATCTGTTTCGGTATTCCAGCCCAGGAAATCTCATGGACAGAGGAGCCTGGCAGGTTATAGTCCACAGAGTTGCAAAGAGCTGGACGAGACTGGGTGACTGAGCCCGTACTGCCAGGAAGTGGGGGAAGCAGTCTGATCAAATAGCTGTTCTGTGATGGGAGTGTTTCACTCTCTTCCTTTTTCTTATAGGTATTTGCACATATGCTAGCAAAGCTTGTCAGCATGAATAGATTTCTTAACGGGAGGAATCTGAGATGCAGTAGATTTTTTCTGTTTCCAATTTTCAGGGTAACAGAGCCTTCTGAATCCCGATGGTTCGGCCCGCCTCCTGGAGTTTCCGTGGAGCCTCTTCCTGCCCACCCCCAGGACTTCTACCCTCTTCCTTGCTGCTCTGCTGTCTCCGGGGGCTCGGGTCATCCCTAGGGGACCTCAGGGTCACCACCTGGACAGGAGATTCACTTCTCGAAGGTGGAATGGGAGAAGGCACCTGCAATTCTCTTCCACTGAAATAGCAGGGAGGCACGGCCAGACGTGGATGCCTTTCTAGATGACAAGCTCTCGGAGGGAGTCAGGCAGTCCTCCCTGTTTCTGCAGAAGCTCCATCTCTTATCAGCTGGGGCTGTGGGGTTGCGCATGTACTGTCTTAGACTGGAAGCTCCCAGCATAAGTCCCTGTTCTCACCTAGCTTCAGCCAGTGTCCTCGCTGCCCAGGATCCCACCTGAAACTCACTTTCCTTCCTGTTCTGTGACCCCAGCTGGGGCAGTGAGAATCCGTGTTTAGATTCCAACAGGATGGACCTGACCTCTGTTGGAATAGCTATTGACTACTTTGAATGAGAAGCATTAAAACATTGTTCTGAACTTACAGAAATAGACGTTGGGTACTTTCTACCCCTTCATAGGATGGGAGATGGTGTTAGTCCTTTCCTGGGACGCCTAGGTCTAAGACTGAGACCCTTAGGTGGACGGCAGTGTCAGTCTATTAGCCCTCGAAATGGTTACTAAATCTGGGCGTCCAGATCAAGCTCACCAGGAAAGGGAGCTGGAGGAACTCGTTCCCTCCCACTGGTGCGTCCACTGGCCACTGTGGTGATGCTGAGACCCGGACCTGCCCGGGAGCTTGTACCTGACGCCCAGGTTCCCATGGAGACAGCCCCTGACTGGAGGATGCCTCCTGCACTCAGGGCCCATGAAAGACCAAGGACACACAGCCTGGGGGCCACCACCTGTCCTTCAGTTTCCTTTGATGAGCTCATGATTTTAGGAACAACATGAATTGATTCTGTTGTTGTTTAGTTGCTAAGTCACATCTGACTCTTCTGAGACTGGGGTGGACTGTAGCCCACCAGGCTCCTCCATCTGTGGGATTTCCCAGACAAGAATACTGGAGTGGGTTGCCATTTCCTACGCAAAGGGATCTCCTGACCCCGAATCTCCTGCACTGCAGGAGGACTGTTTATCATTGAGCCTACAGGGAAGTCTGAAATTCATTCTCCACTTTATTAAAAAGTAATCTGTGGGCTTCATGCACGGGGTAATGAGCCAAGGCCAGGTGCAGGCTTGGGGGCCCAGGGCTCCCTCTCCATGCACAGCATCGCACTGCCCACTTGGGGGGTTTCCAGAAAATCCGGGGATTTGGGTGGGAGACCACAGGATTCAAGCGGGCATGGCCAGAGAGCACGTTTAGGCCAAGAGGGTGTGGCCGTCTCCTGAGCCCACCTCGGCGCGGCTCTGCCTCTGTCTTTCCGGCCCCGGCCTCTTCTCTGGAAGAAAGCTTCCCTCACTTCTTTCCCCTGCTGCCCTGCTCCGGTCGGCTTCTGCAGGCGTCTCCCTGGGTGGTCACTGAAAGGTGCCCACTAAGAACTTCTAGAGCCTCTGCCCCCTCCCCAGCCACGGGGCAGCTGCTCTCAGCGCCATTTTCCCCCCGAAGCCCAGCCTTGCGGATTCAGACTTCCGGCCTGCGGTCAGTAAACTTCCTGCCAAGCCTTTGCGAGACCCTGTGGCCTGGGGCATTTCTCTAGAAACACCCTTGTACATATCTGGAGACCTCGTGCTCACACATGCACATGTGTGCACACACAGCCACACCTGAACGACTAGACGTGCACTGCATGTGTGCACACAACTGCACACACACACGTACACACCATTGCTGTGTGCCTTGCACGCACACCCCCACACCATTGCTATGTGCCTTACACACACACGTGCACACCATTGCTCTGTGCCTTGCACGCACACCCCCACACCTTTGCTGTGAACCTTGTACACACACACGTGCACACCATTGCTGGGTACCTTGCTCACACACGTGCACACAGTTGTCGGTGTGCCTTGCATATACACACACATGCCAGGCCCTCACTCCCGTCACTGCCTAGAGCCCTGGGTCCTCCCGTGGCTGCAGTTTCCAGGGGTGCGGTGGGGAGAACGACTCCAGGAGCACCCCAGCTGTAAACGTGCCCAAGACGTCATTCCATGGCTGCCACATGACCCTGTGTCCCAGCTGCTGGAGGTGACACAGAGGCGGGTGCCTCCAGGTTGCAATCTGAGCACAAGTCCCAGGGTCACTCTGAGCAAACGGTCTCAGGTCTCCCCTGGACGGAAGCCTCTAAAACAAGAGCTGGAATATTTTCTTGCCTGCTTGGACTTCCAGCCAAACAGGCTCTGCGTCCTTCTCAGCTGTTTCAGATATAATAGTTGTTACAGTTGGTTAGAGGGGAAAAAATGGCCTGGCGTCTGCAACCTGGAGGGGGAGGCATGTGGCGAGAAGGCGCCTGGCGCGTGGGCGGGGACATCGATGCCACCACACGGTCCCCGGACCAGGCCAGCGACAGGCTGCACTGCCCTTCCTGAGCTCCCAGCCGCACTGCTGCAGCCTGTCCTGACAAGAGTCCCACTCCAGCAGCACCTGTGTGACTCGGCGCCATCCTCGGAGCCCAGGTGAGGACACGGGTAGGACAGGAGGCCTCGGCCTCTCGGAATGACAGGTCTGCTGGCTTGTGGTCAGTTAGGCCATTTCGGGGTCCCCTGTCTTCGCCAAGGCCCTGGACCCAGCTGGGAGCAAGGCCAGGTTCTCCCCTCCTGGAGTGGAGTTTCCTCCGGGGGCTGAGTCACCTGTTGGAGAAGTTTCCCTGGACAACCAGGAGGGCTGGACACCCTGTCTTCCTCTCCAAGTATCTGTACATCAATCATCCTAAAATATTACATTCATGAGGTTTTAGGGATGCTCTGCAGAGAGGAGGCATCTCTGAGCAGTGGGTTTAGGGGGAGGTGGAGAGACCATTCCAGGCAGCATCTACTCCTGGCAAAACAGAGATCCCCCCACCCCGTGTGACCATGGCTATGTCATTCCCTGTGGGCATCTCCTGATGCTTTGTGATGAGTGATTCCAGAGGAAGGGGAGTGACACAGAGGCGGGTGCCTCCAGGTTGCAATCTGAGCACAAGTCCCAGGGTCACTCTGAGCAAACGGTCTCAGGTCTCCCCTGGACGGAAGCCTCTAAAACAAGAGCTGGAATATTTTCTTGCCTGCTTGGACTTCCAGCCAAACAGGCTCTGCGTCCTTCTCAGCTGTTTCAGATATAATAGTTGTTACAGTTGGTTAGAGGGGAAAAAATGGCCTGGCGTCTGCAACCTGGAGGGGGAGGCATGTGGCGAGAAGGCGCCTGGCGCGTGGGCGGGGACATCGATGCCACCACACGGTCCCCGGACCAGGCCAGCGACAGGCTGCACTGCCCTTCCTGAGCTCCCAGCCGCACCGCTGCAGCCTGTCCTGACAAGAGTCCCACTCCAGCAGCACCTGTGTGACTCGGCGCCATCCTCGGAGCCCAGGTGAGGACACGGGTAGGACAGGAGGCCTCGGCCTCTCGGAATGACAGGTCTGCTGGCTTGTGGTCAGTTAGGCCATTTCGGGGTCCCCTGTCTTCGCCAAGGCCCTGGACCCAGCTGGGAGCAAGGCCAGGTTCTCCCCTCCTGGAGTGGAGTTTCCTCCGGGGGCTGAGTCACCTGTTGGAGAAGTTTCCCTGGACAACCAGGAGGGCTGGACACCCTGTCTTCCTCTCCAAGTATCTGTACATCAATCATCCTAAAATATTACATTCATGAGGTTTTAGGGATGCTCTGCAGAGAGGAGGCATCTCTGAGCAGTGGGTTTAGGGGGAGGTGGAGAGACCATTCCAGGCAGCATCTACTCCTGGCAAAACAGAGATCCCCCCACCCCGTGTGACCATGGCTATGTCATTCCCTGTGGGCATCTCCTGATGCTTTGTGATGAGTGATTCCAGAGGAAGGGGACCTGAGGCACCCTGAGCACATCTAGACCAATCTGGCTGACTTTCAAAGGTGCATCTCGAGTTTTCCCTGTCTCCTTCCAAGCACCGGTTAGGGTTAGGGGGAGGGTTCCTTTCATGCGGGCAACACAGGGAAGATTTGTGGCCTCCACAGTTTTGAGTTCGACCTCCCTTCCTCACAAAAGCAGAGACAAAAGCTGTGGAGCTTGTCTTGGATGGCAAGCCTCACTCTCTTAGGAGGAGGCCTGAGCCACCTTCAAGGAGCTGTGTGCATCGGGAAGCAGGTGGACCGGCTGTAGGCGGGCCCAGGATGGAAGGACGGAGTCTCTGGAGCCCTGGTTTCTGCACACCCTTCTCGGCCAGTCTCTCCCAGGTCCCTGTGGTCTAGCTCCAGGGCCTGCTTCTCAGAACACAATTCTGAGCAAGTCGCTTCCAGGTGGAAACTCTCAGAAGCTCCCGAGGCTGGAATGTCAGCCCTGCACTCCTCAGCTTTGAGCAGAGAATCTGCATGGTCTGGCTCCGCCTGCCAGTCCTGACTCATCCTCATGGCGTTGGGTGAATGGTGGCCTCAGAAACAGCGTCCACACCTTGACTCAGGAGCCCCTGAAGGTGACCTTATTTAGAAAAACGGGTCATTCCTGATGTGATTAAATCAAGGATCTTGAGATGAGATCGCTGGACTTAGGGTGGATTCTGTAGCCCATCGAAGAGGAGGGGCCGGACCACTGGAAGATGGAGGAGCCGGGTGATGGGGCCACAAGCCACGGAGAGCTGGCAGCCACAGACCCGGAAGGGCAAAGAGGGGCTCTCCACCACAGTCTTGGAGGGAGCTCAGCCCTGCTGCTACCTGGACTTCAGACTTCCCACCTCCAGAACCATGAGAGAATGATCATGCTTCCTTAAGCACACCCCTGCTTGGGGCCATCTGTCAGAGCAGTCACAGGAAGTGCCCGCCCCAGTCGCTCTTCCTCCCAGGGCTCACTGTTTCTTCCCCAGGCCTGTGCTTTTGCTCAATCCCTTTCCTCAGCTGGGCAGACCCACTCAGTCCTTACTGACCCTTCTAATCCCCACCACAGAGCACATTGCCACCTCCCTACCCTGTGCGGAGCCCCTGATCCCCTGGGGCAGGTCCACCTCCAGTCATCTCTTTATCCCCAGAGATGGTGAGAATTGCAGCCCAGGTCCAGGGATGGGAGTGGTGAACAGCCCAAATATTTTTCGAATTAGTCCTAATTAAACCAACCACTCGTGTTACAGGCAGCAGAAGAGTGAAAAGGAGGGGAGGGTTTTACTGGTAACAAGTCACCTGGACCTACCATCATCCTTCAGAAAGCACTGATTTCACAGCTGCCTCTTGATTCAAAACCGGCTGACCTGAACCACGTTTCAGCTACTGATTCTGGCACTGGGGAGTCAGGGATGAAAATAAGAGGCTTCTTCTCTCCAGAAACTCCTAGTCCAGGATCAGACTGACCTGTGAGTAAATATCACTGTGACTGACCACCTCTGGACTACTCACGTGCCAGGCACCTTTAATTGGGCCGAGTTAGCGAATAGAAATACAGCAGGCCCAGTTAAATTGAATTTCAGATAAACAAAATTTTTTTTAAGTATAAGTAGGTCCCACACAGTATTTGGAGCCTACTCACCTTAAGGAGCTTGCCCTGTGTATCTGAAAGTCTGTCTTTAGCTGCGCCGCTGTATTTCCTGGCATCCCCGGGATTAGCTGTCATAGCAGTTCTGCCAAGTAGGTGGTAATGGGATCTTCAGGTTACAGATAAGAAAACAGAAGATGAAGAGGCTGAGCCATTTCATTTTTCATCCAATTAAAAGCCATTAAGTCCTTGAAGGGGTTATAACAGACTCGCAGGGGCGTGAGCCTGGGGCCTGAGGGCAGCTGGGCCTTTCTCAGAGGGTCTGGGATGCAGGCTCTCTACCAGAAGCTCTGGAAATCTGCCTTTAGGTAGAACTGGGGAGGGCTTTCTGCCGGGGAGCAGGCGCTGAGGAGGGAAAGCATAGCGGCAGTTGGTCTGAAGGACGGCCCGCGCCAGCCGGAGAAGCGCGGCCTGATTCCGAGTGTGTCTCGGTGAGGCGCCACGCACACCTTGGGTCTGTCGTTTGGAGACATGGGTCTCGTGGCCTGTGGTCCACCAGCCGGCCTTGGTGACCCCCTAGAGGCTTCAGCCTTGTACTCAGCAGCCCTTGAGCTGTGCCTGACGGTGCGTTGAAAACATTCTTGACCAGCAAACCTTTCTGTCCCTCCCACCGCCTTGCTCTACAAGCAGGTAGCTCTCAGAACAAGCTATGCGAGGAGGCTAAGCCATGTTGGCCAAGCCGGGGCACGTGGGGAGTAGCCGCTGCGGGAGGCAGCAGTGGCCTCCCTGGCACTTTGAGCTCCATCTGTCACCGCAGGAATCACCACGTCCCGGCTGCTCAGGCTCTCCCGTGGCTCATCGCCCTTGGATGATTAGAAGCCTCAAGTTAGTACTCGGTGAAAGTATGTTCTCAGTCAATGCTGAGCAGAAGCTGGCCAGGACACCCACTTGACGCCCGTTTCTCCTCCTGCTCACTGACCCTGTTGAGAAGGGCATAGGAGGTAACCTTCCTGACCACGCTGCCTCCTGAGCGGCCCTCCCCTCCACCCTGGTTGCAGTCAGGTTGGCCTGGACCGCCTGGGTGCCGCAGGACTGCCCCCTCGCCTCCCTTAGAAATGTGCTGGGTTTTCCTGGGGCTGCCGTTGCCATCACTAAGTAGGGGGAGGTCAAGACGAGAACGTGCAAAGACTTGGGCAGAATGAGTTTTCTGATGGCCAAGGGGGTCGAGCCTGAGAGCGCTCGATCAATGCATCTGATTTGAGATCTGAAAGGCTTTGTCAGGACTCGGGGAGTGAGGAGGACCAGGCCAGGTGGGGAGCAGGTGAGGGGATGTGGATCGATTGGCCTTGGAAGCAGGTTAATTCCTGTAGCTGAGGCGCGTGACGGCTGTGTGGTCTCGGAAATAAGCAGACGGCAGCCTCCACCGCGGGCCCCGCCGGGAGCACAGGCCTGGGAGGGACTGTGTGAGCGCCCCTCACCCGCCGAGTGGGCAGCGGGGCTCTGGGTCCTCCTCACGGAGAATCTGGATTACACACAGGCCGACGGAGCCCTCAGCGAAGGGCAGGAAAGTAACTGGGGAAGAAGTACCCACCTGTTCTCCCTCTTCACCTGGTGAACCCAGGACCCGCCACTCACCATCCCAGTAGTTGACTGGACGCCCCCCGAAAGGAATTCTCCTGTTCTGGCTCTTTCTTATCTGCAGCACATGGGTAGGGACCGGGACTTCCTCCACAACCATTTCCACCACGTGAGCGTTGCCGGACCCAGCCCCATCTGCGGGTCCCACCAGGTGGGCCCCCTCGAGGAGGCTCAGGCTGGGTCAGCCTCTCTCCCGATAGCAGGGGCAGGATGCGAGGGGCCTGGGACCCCCGGGACCGGCATCACGAAGGCCCAGGTCAGGGGGAGGGTGGAGATGGCCCGGGTGTCCTGGCCTGTCTCCCTGCCCGGCTGGCATCACCACCCGGCCGTCACCGGCTTTCTGGTAGCGCTTTGGGCAGCCCTGGGCAGCCTGTGGCCGGGCCAGGCCGATGGCCACAGAAGCCGCCTGCAGTGCTGTCTTCCTGGCCCAGGTCACACCCCAGGTTTTTTTTCCTGGAGAAGAACCAACATTTCCAGCTTTTGAAATGGATTGGTTTAACACACATGTTTATGCACATGGGGACTTTGAAACCGCAGACTGGGAGAAGTCTCAGGCTGGGAGGACCCATAGAAACCTTTGGCCTAGAGACGGTGAGTGTCCTGCCTGAGCTGGAACCACGTCCAGGCAATTCTGTCCAGACTAACAGAGTGAAGCTGTCAGAGCAGGCACGTGCACCCCCAGCTCTCCACCGACCGGCTGTTCTGAGTCGGCAAATCACCAAAGCATTCCACGGCCAGTCCTCACCCATGGGTCCATGGCGTGGTGGGGTGGATGCCAGCACCTCCTTCTGGGGGCTGCTTTAAACAATTCTGGTCAGATGCTGGGAGGGGCCCAGCACAGAGCAGGTGCTCAGCAGACGTTTGCTGATCTTGAGTTTCTACGGCATTGGGTCTGTGTCACCAGAGAAGCAGTTGGTGGGCGAGGCGTCATTATTTGCGATCTGCCTGGTAAAGAGCTAGCACAAATTTTTAACCTAACACCTTACATTTTTAGTAGCCAGCACAGGACAGTGGAAACTGTTGCTCTCCTGTCCTGTTCCACACTCAGACATGGCACACAGTTGGACTAGGACCTGGCAGGCGGGGCGATGAGTCGGGCTGGACGGGGGTTTTATTCCATCCATTCGCCAGCTGTGTGACTTGGGGCGAGTCACACCCTCTGTGTCTCATCCTCGCCCGTGAGATGAAGGCAGGAATTATCACTTCCTCCCAGGCCAGTGTGAGACTGAGCAAGCTGATGTCCTGGGCACGTGGGGAATGCTTAGGTAGGTTGGCATCAGTCAGCAGGTATCATCAGTGCTTGCTTGTGCTTGGGGGTGGGGGAGGGCTGAGGAGGCAGCTCCGGGGCTCCTAGGGCAGCGCTGTAGGCCTCTAACGGTAGATGTGCAGTATCAGGCATTTGTCCAAACCCACAGAAAAGCAGACATTCCTTTGCCAACAAAGGCCCGTCTAGTTAAAGCTATGGTTTTTGCAGTAGTCATGTATGGATATGAGAGTTGGACTGTAAAGAAAGCTGAGTGCTGAAGAATTGATGCTTTTGAACTGTTGTGTTGGAGAAGACTCTTGAGAGTCCCTTGGACTGCAAGGAGATCCAACCAGTCCATTCTAAAGGAGATCTGCCCTGGGTGTTCACTGGAAGGACTGATGCTGAAGCTGAAACTCCAATACTTTGGCCACCTGATGCAAAGAGCTGACTCACTGGAAAAGACCCTGATGCTGGGAAAGATTGAAGGCAGGAGGAGAAGGGGTCGACAGGATGAGATGGCTGGACAGCATCCCTGACTTGATGGACGTGAGTCTAAGGAAGCCCTGCAAGCTGGTGATGGACAGGGCGGCCTGGCGCGCTGCAGTCCACGGGGCCGCAAAGAGCTGGACACGACTGAGCGGCTGAACTGAACTGAACTGAACTGAACAGACACACAACCCAGAGTGACTGTAATGTGAGCTGTGGACCGTAGTGAATAACAGTGGATAAATACTGAATCATTGGAAGCTGGGGAGCTGGGATAAGACAGCATAGGGGAACTCGGTAGTTTCTGCTCAGCTTGTCTATAAGTCAAGCCTAAAAGTGCTCCAAGAAACCATATCCATTCACAGAAGCCAATCAGTGACCCGTGTGTTAGGGTGCTGCCTTGTTTGCCCTGGGTCCTCCTGGCCTCACTGGGTGGTCACTGTCTTCACTTCCTTTTTTCCCACCAAATATGCTTCTGTTTATTCTTTTACAGAGAATTCCTCGCATGATGGTCACTGTATTTCCTTTTTTTTTCACCAGATATGCTTTTATCTATTTATTTTTTACAGAGAATGCCTACAGCCTTCTTATCTTTTTAGATGGAGGTAATTGCTCCATGACGTTGTGCTTCCTTTCTTCCCTCTCCTCTCCCTCATCCTTCTTGGTTCCCACGAGATGCACACCACGGCCCAGCCGTCCGCTCTTTCGAGTCCCTGCCCGGGCTGGCCCTGGCTGGATACTGGATGGGCAAGGAGATGTGGCGCTACTCTCTCCCGATAGCAGGGGCAGGATGCGAGGGGCCTGGGACCCCCGGGACCGGCATCACGAAGGCCCAGGTCAGGGGGAGGGTGGAGATGGCCCGGGTGTCCTGGCCTGTCTCCCTGCCCGGCTGGCATCACCACCCGGCCGTCACCGGCTTTCTGGTAGCGCTTTGGGCAGCCCTGGGCAGCCTGTGGCCGGGCCAGGCCGATGGCCACAGAAGCCGCCTGCAGTGCTGTCTTCCTGGCCCAGGTCACACCCCAGGTTTTTTTTCCTGGAGAAGAACCAACATTTCCAGCTTTTGAAATGGATTGGTTTAACACACATGTCTTATGCACATGGGGACTTTGAAACCGCAGACTGGGAGAAGTCTCAGGCTGGGAGGACCCATAGAAACCTTTGGCCTAGAGACGGTGAGTGTCCTGCCTGAGCTGGAACCACGTCCAGGCAATTCTGTCCAGACTAACAGAGTGAAGCTGTCAGAGCAGGCACGTGCACCCCCAGCTCTCCACCGACCGGCTGTTCTGAGTCGGCAAATCACCAAAGCATTCCACGGCCAGTCCTCACCCATGGGTCCATGGCGTGGTGGGGTGGATGCCAGCACCTCCTTCTGGGGGCTGCTTTAAACAATTCTGGTCAGATGCTGGGAGGGGCCCAGCACAGAGCAGGTGCTCAGCAGACGTTTGCTGATCTTGAGTTTCTACGGCATTGGGTCTGTGTCACCAGAGAAGCAGTTGGTGGGCGAGGCGTCATTATTTGCGATCTGCCTGGTAAAGAGCTAGCACAAATTTTTAACCTAACACCTTACATTTTTAGTAGCCAGCACAGGACAGTGGAAACTGTTGCTCTCCTGTCCTGTTCCACACTCAGACATGGCACACAGTTGGACTAGGACCTGGCAGGCGGGGCGATGAGTCGGGCTGGACGGGGGTTTTATTCCATCCATTCGCCAGCTGTGTGACTTGGGGCGAGTCACACCCTCTGTGTCTCATCCTCGCCCGTGAGATGAAGGCAGGAATTATCACTTCCTCCCAGGCCAGTGTGAGACTGAGCAAGCTGATGTCCTGGGCACGTGGGGAATGCTTAGGTAGGTTGGCATCAGTCAGCAGGTATCATCAGTGCTTGCTTGTGCTTGGGGGTGGGGGAGGGCTGAGGAGGCAGCTCCGGGGCTCCTAGGGCAGCGCTGTAGGCCTCTAACGGTAGATGTGCAGTATCAGGCATTTGTCCAAACCCACAGAAAAGCAGACATTCCTTTGCCAACAAAGGCCCGTCTAGTTAAAGCTATGGTTTTTGCAGTAGTCATGTATGGATATGAGAGTTGGACTGTAAAGAAAGCTGAGTGCTGAAGAATTGATGCTTTTGAACTGTTGTGTTGGAGAAGACTCTTGAGAGTCCCTTGGACTGCAAGGAGATCCAACCAGTCCATTCTAAAGGAGATCTGCCCTGGGTGTTCACTGGAAGGACTGATGCTGAAGCTGAAACTCCAATACTTTGGCCACCTGATGCAAAGAGCTGACTCACTGGAAAAGACCCTGATGCTGGGAAAGATTGAAGGCAGGAGGAGAAGGGGTCGACAGGATGAGATGGCTGGACAGCATCCCTGACTTGATGGACGTGAGTCTAAGGAAGCCCTGCAAGCTGGTGATGGACAGGGCGGCCTGGCGCGCTGCAGTCCACGGGGCCGCAAAGAGCTGGACACGACTGAGCGGCTGAACTGAACTGAACTGAACTGAACAGACACACAACCCAGAGTGACTGTAATGTGAGCTGTGGACCGTAGTGAATAACAGTGGATAAATACTGAATCATTGGAAGCTGGGGAGCTGGGATAAGACAGCATAGGGGAACTCGGTAGTTTCTGCTCAGCTTGTCTATAAGTCAAGCCTAAAAGTGCTCCAAGAAACCATATCCATTCACAGAAGCCAATCAGTGACCCGTGTGTTAGGGTGCTGCCTTGTTTGCCCTGGGTCCTCCTGGCCTCACTGGGTGGTCACTGTCTTCACTTCCTTTTTTCCCACCAAATATGCTTCTGTTTATTCTTTTACAGAGAATTCCTCGCATGATGGTCACTGTATTTCCTTTTTTTTTCACCAGATATGCTTTTATCTATTTATTTTTTACAGAGAATGCCTACAGCCTTCTTATCTTTTTAGATGGAGGTAATTGCTCCATGACGTTGTGCTTCCTTTCTTCCCTCTCCTCTCCCTCATCCTTCTTGGTTCCCACGAGATGCACACCACGGCCCAGCCGTCCGCTCTTTCGAGTCCCTGCCCGGGCTGGCCCTGGCTGGATACTGGATGGGCAAGGAGATGTGGCGCTTGTGGGCTTGCTAGGGAAGCTGGAGACGCTCCTGGGCTCCTCCAGCCCCTCCTGCCCCCTCCCTGCTGTGTCCTTGCTCCGGCTGTCCCCTTGAGGCAGCAGCCAGTCCTCAGCAGCCCGCCCTTGGTGGGGAGGATATCCGGCATGCCCGCTTATCTGCCCTGGGGCTGCCAGCTCCGGCCTGGTGCCGGGGGGTCTGCCTCCCCACTCAGATCTGCTGCCTGAGTCATCAGGCCAAGGCCATATCAGAAAGACTCACTATACCCAAGAGGGGAACGTGCAGCAAGGAAAACGGGCCTCTCTGAGGTCTCTCCTCGCCCGCAGTGACTTCACTTGGGCAAATATTAATATCAGGCTGCATTTGTCCCCGTTCCTTCTGCAATTTTTCTCTAGCAAAGCTACACAGCCTGTCAGCTCTCACTGAGAACTTTTCCTAGCTTGTTTTGTTTTACATCGTTCTCATCTTTGCATGACATGAACAATCATAGGCTCTCAAAACCCAGGAAAGTATGTCTGTGCCTCAAACAGTGGAAAATAAGCAACAGGGGGTATTTTTTTGCACCTCGAAGTGTTAGAGTGAGTTTTGATGTCCCCGTTGTGTCTGTTTTGTTCCTAAACATCATCTCCAATAGCTCTGTGTGTGTGTGTGTGTGTGTGTGTTGTGATATCTGGCATTCTCTGCCCAAGTTGAAACTTCCTCTCTCAAAGTCATTCTGTTACAGAACTCTTCCAAGAAGGTGCTAGAGCTGATGTGATGTTCAGATCTGATGTTGGCCTAAGAAACTGAAAATCCTTCACATGAGCAAGAAACGGTGGTGACCTCTCTTCCCTCCCATGATCAGCTCACCTCCTTTGGAGACTCTTGGGAAGTTTCTTGATGGGCTTTAGCAAACTGCACGTTTTGGGGGGCAGATGATCAAATTAATACCAAACAGAATCTCATTATGCTTTTGCCACAATTAAAGGGGAAGCAAATTTGGAAACTGCTCTGTGGCCTTCAAGGATTGCATGTCCCTACCTGCTCAAGTTAGTGCTCAGAGATACTGTGAAAATTGGATCCACGGCGTGAGGATTCTGCAGCGTTGATAATGCCAACCTGACAAGTTGTCACTTTGCCGTATGTTCCTTAGCATGACTAAACGTTAATAGCCAGGTTATCCTGGCGACTCTAGAATAATCAGGGCAAGAGCACAGGAATGACTGGCAGTCACAGTAATTACTCTAGAAAGAGGACCAAAGCAAACAGAGACTCTCTCTAATTTCATATATCCCCAGTAGATGCACATGCCACATCATTATCACTACGGGAACTCCTCAGTAGTCAGCCGAAAATCAGGGCTGTGCCACACGCCTGTGGGCCAGTGTGCACATAGCCCTGGAGGCAGCCCTGTGACCCTGGGAGAGCTCAAAGGGTGCTGGGCGTTGATAGGAGGCGCCGCAGATCGACAGACGCGCAGACTGAACGCGTACTACTCCACTACTTTGCACTGACTGTGAAGCTTTGTGTCCAGCTGCCATTTCCGGATGCTGTAGACACCAGCGTTATGTGTAGAGGCTGTGGGAGGCCTGAACGATGGAGACTTTTTATGGTCGTTACTGTTAGGACTGTTATTCAAGAATCCTCTGGAACCGCTCAGATCCCCGTGAAACAACATTTACTAAGAGAAGGGCTGCACCGTTTGCAGTGGGATGACAGTGACCGTTACTAGCTTCCCGTGAAGCAAGATGCCGGGGGACGCAGGTTCGGCAAGTGTGTCTTTCCTGTTCTTTTCCATTTTCTCTTAATACTGCTGGTACTTTGGCATCTAACAGCCCCAGAGAACTGCACGTGTGAGTTTATCTGGACAAGATGCATCCCAGGAAACTAGGCACCAAACACACACAGTTGGCCTCGCCGCCGACTCGCCGCCAGGAGATGGGGTTCACGTCCACGTTGCTTCTCACCATCACCCCAACTGCCAGCTGGTCCCGTCCTGACAGCTTTCCCATGGTGGGACTGGTGAGACTTGTGAAAAAGTGATCAGGTCCCTCCCTACCTTGAATCCCAATGAAATGAACCAGAAGACGGGGGCTTTCCAGGGAGGGAATTAGTGAAGAATCGCTTTACTTGGGGACCCGAATTGAGAAAAGTAAACAACGCTTTGCTGTCGAAACCTGAAATCCCATCAAAGAGAATTCCCGGCCGGCAGAGAGCCGTCATCAAAAACACGGAAACGCGAACAATGGGCAGGGCGCAAAGTCAGAAATTTATAGACGCTGGCCTCTGCTGCTACATATCCTGGAAGAGAAAAAAAAAGTGTTAAGAAAACAAATGCTGCTTGTGGGCGTGACAGCTCCAGCTCTGGCCGTCTGACAAATCGACCCTGGGCTTGACCTCCACAATATGTTTCCACAGGTAATTCCATAACTCTCCGGCCAACTTTTAACGGCTTCCTGTTTGACAGCCCAGAGAAAGGAAGTGCCCGGCGCTGGGGAGCCAAGCGCTCCACATCGCTGGCCATCAGCGCGCTGGAACCCGTGTAATTTATACGCAGTTTCATCACCTCGTCCTGCACACATGATGAAATTTATTTCTGCTGATAACTGGGATTTTAGCCGTGCGGTGGTTCGAGCCGGCCTGATGAGATGTTCTGTTCCTGGTGCTGCTGGAATGTGCGCTGG
>SJYC01094457.1:25000-32586 GCA_006408675.1 Madoqua kirkii
GTGGCTTCTAGAGAGTGCTTTCACCCTGGAAGCGTGTTTCACTCGGAGGTGGCATGGCTGCCTGGCATCCCTTTGCCCTCGCCCCCAACCTCCCTTTAGTTCCTTTCCTCCCTCCTGCCTTCTCTGTGCCAGCCTGTGCCAGACACTGTGCCAGGTGTGGAGGATTAAAGGTTCAATAAAACCCAGGCTTGGCCTCGCCAGTGGCCTGGGAAATCCCCCAGGGCAGGCATTTGGACATGGATCTGAGATGCTAATACTAGACCTGCAGTAACTAGAATACATAGGACAGATATTGAAATGCAGATGTTGTGCAGAAGGATTAACTTGGATTATGGAAAAAGAAATGGCAACCCACTCCAGCCTTCTCTCCTGGAAAAGCCCATGGACAGAGAAGTCTGGCGGGCTCCAGTCCATAGGGTCACAAAGAATCGGACATGACTGAAGAGACTTAGCAGGTGTGGTTGGATCAGGGAAGGCTTCATAGAGAAGGAGAAGCTGCAGTGGGTTTGGAGGATGAAGAGGAGTTCGCCAGGCTGACGCGGTGGGGGCGGGGTTTCAAAGAGTAAGCCAGGGAACAGTTGGCTCTGCTGTGTGTCTCTCTAAGCACACTGGCTGGAGCGCCCATTGTTGGAAGGAGAGTGGAGACAAGCAAGCGCGGAGAAGGAAGCAGAGCAGCTCCACCGAGCGAGTTTTCCAGAGGGCAGCCACAAGGAAGCATGCAAGGCTGGTGGCAGGTTAGCGCTGAGCTCCGCGTCGCGCTGGAGACAGAGTCGCCTCTGCTGCCACCGTCCTTGCCTCCTGTCGCCCTGGGTCTCTCCCCTGGGACCCCGAGCGTGGGGCCCACACTGCAGGCTGCCGGCTCTGCGAGGCAGCAGCTGTGACAACATCTGCCTCGGCGCGAGGGCGGCATTTGCTGCTGGGGAGGAATGGAGAACAGGCCTGAAATGAAACTGGTAATGGGTTCCTTAAACATTTGTTTTATTGTCGCTCTGAGCGCGCCGCGCTTTAACCCGGCGGGTGGAATTCTATTGTGTCCGAGTCCACTGACGCTGGAGAAGGGTTTCTGGTAAAGAGTGTGTCAAGGAAAAGGGGAGGAAATGTTTGAAGCTGCCCTTTCCCCCTGCCTGCGGGGCAGGTGGGCTCCTCAGAGCGGGGCTTCCGGAGCTTCGGCTGATGGGAGGGGCAAGGATTTGACTTTTGAACACAGAGCGCTGCAGGCAGGGAGATACCCCTTGCATTGTGTTTAGAATGTTTTCTTAATCAGAACATGGTGCTAAAAGCCCTTTCGAGGGAAGGGAAACTTGGGCCCCCGCACGATCTTACTTAAAAATAGCTCAGACCTGCTCAGCGAGCATGCACTCACGCCTGCAGCCAGCGGGAGCTCTGAAGGAGCTGTCAACCCATCCAGCGTACACCCTTCCCCAGTCATTGTGGGCAGAAACAATGCCACCTTCCCGAAAGGAAATCGGCAATAAAAACTCCTGCAGGATTTCCTACTTGGAGTTTTTCCCATTCAGACCCAAGATGGGAGACCCCATTCCCACCCCCACAGCCAGGCCCAGCACCCCTGTGACTGTGAAGCCACATTTACAGGTTCCAGGCACTTGAATATCTGGCTTTTCCTGAGTGGGGCATGGAAACTGTTTTTACAGTACAACAAAGCCCTTTTTTTTTTTTCTTTTTTCTCCTTCAAATTGCCTTTCTGTTTCACAAATCTTAGGAAGCTTCTGAAATCAGTGTGGAAGACGTCAGAGGATAAAGTGGCAAGTGCTTTTTACAAAGTGCCCAGTTAGCTTAAGAAGGCTTTGGGATTGCATTTTTAAAATTAATAGGTGGATATGTTTTTCTTTTTCTCCTTCTCTCTTTTTAAACAAATGCTGTGCTTTGTAGCAGCACGATCTTGCTGCTTTACAGTACCGATAAATGCAGGTACAGCTGCGCTATAAAAGCCGCTTTACATGAAGCAGGCCATTCCTACTTTATAGCCCATTTTTCACCCATTGTTCTCGAGTCATGTCATAGGTGTGTTGTAATGGGCTGGAGAGGTGGACGCCTTGAAGATCAGTTTAACGAAATGGTCTAATTTTGCCAACTTTAGTGCCAAAATCTGGATTGAAAAATGCAAGACTAATATCCCAGTAGACGCGCAATATGATGTCACTTCCCTGAAAATGGCCAAGATAAACATCTATTTCCAGACCACTTGCACTTACAACATGAATTCTACCTCTTTTTCAATCCCCAAATTACGGTTCCTGTTTTCTAACAATTTTAATGTTAACCTGGTTGACATTTGAACTTTCCTGACTTTTTCTCAGACTCGAAGATTTTATTACATTGCTGGTGGAGGAGGCAGAATTCCATTCCAACTATAACGATACTTTTGGAGCCTGAAAACCTGCTAACTTTTAAAAATGAAGCAAGGCAGATTGAATAGTCCTTCTGACAGGAGCGTATACACAGTTGTACAATTGAGAAACTCAGGACTCGCCCCACAGAGCTCTGCAAAGTGATGCTTGCTGATTGGTGCTCATTTGCCATCTGGGAAGCTTCATATTTTTTTATTTCCCTTTGAAAGGGTGAGTGGAGTTAGTTTGTATCAGTATGAATACAGGCAATTACCACGAGGAATTCTTTTCTCAACAAGTCAAGTGTTTGTGGGGTGTCTATTACATCGGCAAAGCTCTCCGGGGATAAAAATATATAGACCTGTCGCTCACGGACAAAGTAAGTTGAGCATCTACTATGTTGCAACACTTTATATGCTTTATCTGAAACCACACAAAACTCATGCAGAGTTGAGGATGTAGTCCCCATTCTACAGATGGTAAAACTGAGGAGGAGCAATGATAAACCAGCAGTTGTACCCCGCTGCTGGCCAAGGTTCCCACAGGACCTCATTTGCTGGACACTTTTGCTGCGTATCAGACAGTGAGCTGAGCACATCCTTTGATCTCGGAGTGTCCCTGTGTGGGAGATGCTACTACTTACCCATTTTAGAGATGAGGGGTCTGACGATGGAGGCAGGGAAGTCACTTGGCAGCAAGTGCTGGCATTAAGTTTCACAGCCAGATTCTGTGGCCTCCGTTGTCAGGCTGGGGGAGTGATCGTTCCCCTGAGCACACTCCACAGACAGAGAACCCCGGTCCTGAACGTGCTCACGTGTGTGTTCACGCGTGGAAATGTGACGTGCCATGAAGAGCTGAGGCATCAGGAGTGGCATGGGGTGTCAGAAGAGCTCAGAGAGACGGACGGGTGGGCAAGGGCATCCCGAAGGGGGCCCGCCGCAGGCCAGGGCTTCTGTGGCAGGACAGGCGGGTCGTGACTGTCTGTACCGCCGGGCTTGCGGTTCATGCGCCCTCTCTCCTCTGGCCAGGCTGGATGGCGCCCCTGAATGTTGGGCCCAGCAGGAGGGCAGTGCGTGTGCGCTCTGAGCTGAAACGTTTGTCTCAGCTGTCGGGGATGGAGACCACTACCTACTACCGCCTGCTACACCAGCCACGACCCACAACTGCCACGGCTATTACCACCAAGTACTATGGACCCCCCTACTATTGCTCCTGCCGCCATTCCTGCCCCTGTTACTCCCTACTACTGCCGCCCACTGCTGCTGTTGCCACCATCACTGCCCCTGCCCCTGGCACTCCCTACCACTGCCCTGTGTGTCAGGGGGACGCCTCCAGCCCAGGGGCTCCCGCCTGGCTCATTAGACTGTGTGCTTCTGAGCTCTGTGCTGGGGTCAGAGGTCGCGCACTCTGCCTCTGACGGTCCTCGGGTGCGTGTCTTAGGGTCGCTGGCCCATCTTGCAAGCAGGACAGGGACATCCTTCTTTCCGGGAACTAGTGTGAGGGGCCAGGGGCTGTGGGGTGCGGAGCCGCGCCAGCCCGGGGCTCGCTCTCTCGGTACCTGGCTTCCCCTTCCCTCGGCTTGTGGGAAGAGACCCAGTGGGAGAGGAATCTTGTGTTCATGGAAGAGGCTGCCAGGATCTCCCCCAGCACGTGCCGTGGCCCTTTCCCGGGTGGGAGGCGGGCTCTTCGCGGCGAGTGGAGCAGGTCCCCCTGCCAGGCTCCCTCCAGCCTCCCGACACCCCACGCAGCCCCGCCTGTCACCAGGCTCCTCCTCCCGCTGGGGACGCAGGCCGGGGCCCTGCTCCTGGGGCTCACCCCACTGGCCACCGTGAGCTCTCGGAGTGTAACTGTGCCTCACTTGTCTTTGCATCTCCCTCTGCGTGTGGGAAACACAGATGAAATGAAGCAAATGCCTGTCCATGTTTGGACGGACTGGAAAGAGGTGAGGATTTAGGTTCCCAGGCCCTGGTGGGAAGATCTTCTGCTGGCCTGTGATGTCGGGAAAGTCCTTTCTGGCCGCCCCTACCCTTACCTTCCCCTTGAGCCCAAGGAGTCAGCAGGGTGACCTCTGGAGCCCTTGCACTTTCTAAGCGGGTGTTCAATTTGATGCGTGTGGTGTAGAGGCCCGCCAAAATAGCTAATGAAGAAACATCCTGGGAATACACTGCAATTTCACAATGCATTTTAATTAGCCGTGTGTGTGTGTGTGTGTGTGTGTGTGTGTGTGTGTGTAGCTGCACTCAGGATGGCAGTGTGGCGACAGCGGGGCTCGGCAGCCTCTGCTTTTGAGAAACTTCCCCGGGGCCCCAGCCATCAGGCCACGGCTCACACCGGCGTATCCTGAGAGCCCACGCTGGCCTGACACGTGCCGGGTGGGTTCTGTCCAGAGAGTCAATTTCCCCAGCTTGATTTCGCCTCAGCTCCGAGCCAGCAGAACCCTGGAGGCAGGAGGCGGTGAGGGCACTCGGACTTTGCCGGCTGCCTCCAAAGCTGTCCGTGACCAGTAGGTTGTTTAGAGGGTGGATTGCTAATTGTTTGATTTCTCTGCCAACAGGATTCCCTGCAAATTAGAGTTGTAATCTCATGTGGGTATTTCCTGAATTAAAAGAAAATATAGAATAGAATAAATAAATGTTAGTTGTTTGGTTGTATAAGCTTTTGAGACCTGCAAGACTACTCATCAATTATTAAATGTGGCCAAAATGCCATTCCCCGCGCCTGTATGTGCCTTTAAAAGAAAGACACGGCACACACACATAGCTTGGAGGCAGAGCTTGCCATGTTCTCGCTGTTTAACTCTGAACCTCTTTGCCCAGAAGCTTTGATTTCTCTTTTACATAGTTTTTTCAAATTTGTTGTGTTTGTTGAACATATATATATATAATTTTAAACATACACATTTATATATTTAGTGCACACAGACATATACACATACATATGTATTTCTACACATACATATGCATAAATATATGTATATTTAAACTGGGATTGATTCAGGTATGGTTTAGTTTTCACACTTTGGAGCTGGTTCATCCCACGTGCTGCTTTTTTGGCGTCAATAAGAGCATCTAAGACTACAAATAGCAACACCCGGGATGGACACACTTCATAATTTGGTAGTAGGGAAAAAATGGCAAAATATTGCCCTGGTCAAAGTTCTTAAAGTCTAGGTTCACTCCACTGTTCTGGTTAGGAGATAAAATATGAGAGGGCAGCTTACATATTGCAGTGATTAAATATTTACTGTTCAAAGAAGATTCACAGAACTTTTTAAAATTAATGGCTTCAAGTCTTTGTTTGGATAGTATCACAAGTATTGAACCATATATTGAACTGTTTGCTGAGCTATTTTACTATCGTTAGTGACATCCTAAATTGCCAGGCCTTCTCTCTCTCTCTCGTTTTCCTTCTCTCTCTCTTTTTTAAAAGAGAAATAGAGTGGGATTGCTCTCTTTCTGCGCTCACCAGCTGGTAGATATAAATTATATATTAAACTGTATTTGCAATGGATCACTGCAAGTGACAAGTAGTTTTCCGAAGGCTTTGCCATTGCAATGAAGTGTGTGCCTTCCGTACAGTGGTTAATATGAGTCCTTATTCATATTGTCCAAGTCTTCAAAAACATAATTCAGAAAAATGGGCAGCACTTAATAGAGCTAATCTCTTGTTCTGATTCAGCCTTCAAGATCAGCAGCCTGTAAATAAGTAAAAAAGGGCCTAAACGGATTTAGCACTGTTAATCTTTCCATAGTGGGGATATCTAACTCTTTAGTCTGCCGTCTTTGTTGACAGAAGTGGCTTCTATTGTGCCAGCTCCAGTGGCTCAGAAGCCGGCTCCTTTTGAAGGGGCTGCTATCGGCCCTCTGCACGCGTGCCACCCTCGCCCTGCACCAGCAAGATAGGCTGGCCGCGGTGGCGGAGGGGAGCGGGGTCCGCGTGTCACTCCCCAGCATATGCTGAGCGCGGCTCCTGTAAGTGGTGCGAGTGAATAGTGAGCGGTGACGAGGCTTGTGCTGCACGCTCAGTGCCTCCTCTCGCTCTTATTCGACTTTGCCTGCTTCACTGATTTTATTATGACAGGCTGAATACTGAGGAGGGAATTAAACTGTTAAGCAGGCTCAGAGGCTGTCTAATGTTTAATGCAAGAGTCGGAGCATGTAAGAACTGATAATGAATACAAACAGGGCGACATCTTATTTGCTGTGTTTTTATTAGGATGACTTGAGAGCTTGACATCCTTTGCTATCACTTTTCTCTCCTGTTTTTTCCGTTTTCGGGGGTTAAAATTTCTAGCCCTGGTGGCAAACGTGCCTAAATGTGATGTGAATTAAAGGCGGCTCTAGGAGATTGTAATACTTGGAAATCATCACCTATAATAATTATGTATAGATAGGAGGTAGTCATGGCTGTTAAAAGGTCACCCAGTGAGATGTAATTGCCTTTTTCATACTCCACTACATTCACTAGGACAGAAGCGCGACCCCGCTGGCAACCGCAGTAAATATGCCATCTTGAGAATGTAATGATACATGCCGCCACTCCTGGGCTCTCGCTGACTGCCCCACTCCTGCGACGGCTGGAGCGGGGAGGGGCTGGAAATGGAAAAATAAAGTAAAGACCACATGGTAGGAATGGGAAAATTAAAAATAAAATCTTCAATTAAATAACCACCCCCTCCCCATGTCACAGAAGACAGAGAGCTGCCGTCCTGACATAATGACGGAAGAGGTGCCTCCTGAAGGCCTTTTTGGCACTCTTCTTAAAGAAAGGACCGGGGCTGGAGGGAGGCGACCACATCCCTCGGAGCGTCCGGGCCAGAGGGTCACTGGGTTCACCTGAGAAATTCCCAGTGCCCTCGGCGACTCTTTGGAGAGCAGTACAGAAATGCCAGGGTGCCCACCTTTCAAGCAAATGAATGCTGTTGGGAGACGACGCTGGATTCCATTTCACTCTAAAGAAGGGAGACCTTCAGTATGACTGTTTTGTCTTTCTGATGACATTTAGGGTGCATTAGAGCAATCCAAAAAAAAGAGAGAGAGAGAGATAAATACCCTTGGTTATCGAGATGGAGGCAGAGGAGCTCTATTTTCTTAGATGTGGCTTGTCCCCAGGAGCAGCAGAGGTAAGGAGTGGGGCGGGGGTGAGGCTGGGCGGGCAGCACAGGCCTGGAGCGGCTCCTCTGAGCCACCTTCGAAAATCTGCCAAGCGAGGGGAAGGCAGCGGATGCTGAGCGACAAA
>SJYC01094458.1:0-61088 GCA_006408675.1 Madoqua kirkii
TAAGAACTGATAATGAATACAAACAGGGCGACATCTTATTTGCTGTGTTTTTATTAGGATGACTTGAGAGCTTGACATCCTTTGCTATCACTTTTCTCTCCTGTTTTTTCCGTTTTCGGGGGTTAAAATTTCTAGCCCTGGTGGCAAACGTGCCTAAATGTGATGTGAATTAAAGGCGGCTCTAGGAGATTGTAATACTTGGAAATCATCACCTATAATAATTATGTATAGATAGGAGGTAGTCATGGCTGTTAAAAGGTCACCCAGTGAGATGTAATTGCCTTTTTCATACTCCACTACATTCACTAGGACAGAAGCGCGACCCCGCTGGCAACCGCAGTAAATATGCCATCTTGAGAATGTAATGATACATGCCGCCACTCCTGGGCTCTCGCTGACTGCCCCACTCCTGCGACGGCTGGAGCGGGGAGGGGCTGGAAATGGAAAAATAAAGTAAAGACCACATGGTAGGAATGGGAAAATTAAAAATAAAATCTTCAATTAAATAACCACCCCCTCCCCATGTCACAGAAGACAGAGAGCTGCCGTCCTGACATAATGACGGAAGAGGTGCCTCCTGAAGGCCTTTTTGGCACTCTTCTTAAAGAAAGGACCGGGGCTGGAGGGAGGCGACCACATCCCTCGGAGCGTCCGGGCCAGAGGGTCACTGGGTTCACCTGAGAAATTCCCAGTGCCCTCGGCGACTCTTTGGAGAGCAGTACAGAAATGCCAGGGTGCCCACCTTTCAAGCAAATGAATGCTGTTGGGAGACGACGCTGGATTCCATTTCACTCTAAAGAAGGGAGACCTTCAGTATGACTGTTTTGTCTTTCTGATGACATTTAGGGTGCATTAGAGCAATCCAAAAAAAAGAGAGAGAGAGAGATAAATACCCTTGGTTATCGAGATGGAGGCAGAGGAGCTCTATTTTCTTAGATGTGGCTTGTCCCCAGGAGCAGCAGAGGTAAGGAGTGGGGCGGGGTGAGGCTGGGCGGGCAGCACAGGCCTGGAGCGGCTCCTCTGAGCCACCTTCGAAAATCTGCCAAGCGAGGAGAAGGCAGCGGATGCTGAGCGACAAATGGTGAAGACAAGAAAAGTCTGTTATTCAACGTTCCCAGCAAATCACGGTTTGCACTCTGCACGCATCGAATTCATGGTCCGAGGAAAGGCAAACTCAGGAGCTCTGTTAAGCGGGCAGAGAGCAACCCCGGGGCACGATGGCACCCACACTTGTATTACTGGGCAAAGACGTGTCTCCATGGGGCAGGCACTTCGAGATCTTCAAACCTGAAGATGCAGTTGTCGTCATCCTGGAAACGGGTTTTAAATGACCACCTTTCAACGGTGAACCCAGCTAATAGGAAACCCAGAAATCCAGTTGCCTGAGTCAACTGCTAAATTTTTCAAAAGTGAAATACAATATGCAGGGCTTTACCCCCCACCCCCACCCCCGTGTCTTAAACATCCCTCTTCTTTAAAAATCTCCTGAGTGCTAGGCTATACTAGTTATTACCAATTGAATTTTCAATAGCCAACTTTCCAAGCCCTAACTTTGACAAATTTTATTTCACATTTGTCAAAGGAAATAAAGCTGACAGCATTACAGGGGCTGTGTTCTAAAAGCGGTATCTCAATTCCAACTCTGCCCAACCTTTTCTTCCCTAGGGGGGCATTAAATCTGGACCCAATTCACAGCTTTGTTTGAACACTATATTTTGCCTTTTCTTTGCACCTTTGATATTTATTTCAGTGTTAAATCTATTCTTCCCTTCATCTATTACCCTGTTTTATTTCTGTTTTTGAGAACCTATATTTTGGCTAATAAATATTCACGACAGCATTTCATCCTGTACTTAATATGCCCCGTGCATGTTTTCTGTGCTAACTTCGCAACAGATTGAGTGGACATTGCACTGTTGCAGCACAGTCATAAAATTCAGGAACTTATAAACCTACCTTTCCCCTTCCACCGTCGCTTTGCTGCAGTTTATTTTCTGCCCTCTCCTCCCCCCGCCGGCTCTGGCAGCCCTGAGCAGAGCCACAGCTCCCCCCTGTGGCCTCCTGTGGGGATGACGTCCCTGCCGGCCCCGGCTCCCAGGCTGCATCCCTCATCCCGCTCCATCCTGGCAGCCACGTTCCTCTGGACCGCATTTCAGACCTGGTTTGCAGGCCCCACTTCAGGTGCTGGGAGGTAGGTGAAAGAAGGCAAGCTCGGGCAGAAAAAGAAACCCCCAAACATAAAGCCTGCACGCATCGGTGCTCCTGTAAACAATTAGCCACTGGCGATTGTACACTTTTTTTTCCTCTCTCTCCGGGTCTGAAAGGCACACACGAACCCTGACAATTTTTATGGTGGAGTGGGCATCCTGGGAGCCCGTGTGGAACTCCGAGCCTTGCAAACCTCCGTGTATGTGAGCGCATTTTGGCTGCATGTCGGCTGCTGAAGGAAAATCCCACACAAGATTCTTGCCAGGTTTAAGGAAATGCTTAGTTGGATGGGAGCCCTGTTCACTTGGAGTAAGGTAGAATTATAGCCAACCTAAAAAAAAGAAGCTTAACATATGACAGCGACTCAGCTGGAACCCTGGAACACATACTGCACGCATCTTTGATCTTCCGCATCACATTAAATAACAAAGACCAGAGGACTTCAGATATGTACCAGATAGACTGTGTTTGATCACAGTAAAAGGCTTCGCCCCATTCCGGACTGTGGATTGCATCATTGATTTTTTCTTCCCCCCACTCCCTCCAAAGAAGGGACTCTTTTAAGTATGTCTGATTCTTTTAATTAGATCATTACTGCTATTGTAATGTTTACTCCAGCATAATCTCTTATGAATAGCATGGGGCTTTTTAACTGCCGCGGTGACACTGCCCCAGTATCTTTGGGGAAAACACTTAGAAATAGTCAGGTCTGAATAATAAATATGGCTACTTTCACACGCACACAGGCACACACACACACACACAAATTGTTTGAAATCACTTTTGAAAGATGCCACCGTTTCTCGCTCCTCGGGAAGTGAGCTGAAGTGAGAGGTACCCGCGGGCTGCGTGGTGTGCGTACATGCGGGCAGCCACGGGGAAACGTGGTGGGGAGCGTCTGTTGGTGTCTGAAACCACAGCAAAGTTTGCACTGCAATAGCGTGGAAGATCTCAAAAGAAAGGCCTGATCCTGATCTGGCAGCGTTGCCGACGTCTCCTTTGCTCTGCTGCCAGGGGCCTGGCTCCCTCTTCCTGTAGCTGCTCCTTCCCCGATGCCCTTCCTCCACCTGTCTGTGATGCCCTCTTGTGCGTGTGGCTGTGTATTTATTATGCGCTCTTAACCTCAGTTTGATGAATCTGGGCCATCTCTGGGTTTGGCAGTGGTCAATGGGCTGCCTAGTGGTATAGCTGGAGTGCTCTGTAAATGTGCAAAGAACATACTGGGGAGGGCTTCCTGCGTGCTGCGCCCCTGGGCTGTTAAGTGCAACTCAAGACAGTGATTTGTTTGTAAGAGCAGCTGCACGTTAAAAAAAAAAAAAAATGGTGGCTGCTGATTTCAAATAAATAACTGTAAAAGGAGGAATATATGTTAAACGAGCATTTTCCAAGACGGCGCTCGGTCTCAGTGACCTCTTCCAGGATCCATCCGGATGACATGAGCAGGGTGGAAATCAGGGTTTGTTTGTTTCGGACAAGCAGCATGGTGTTATTTGGGGCAACTTGGAGCGCTTCGGCTCAGGCAAATGGACAATTATGAAAGAGGTTGTTCTTGGTGTGTGTAAGGCAGCTTCCACTGCCCTGCCTCTTGAAGTATGTTAAATAATAAATAACTTATTAAAACATGTTCAATGTAATAATGGCCTTTTTCATGAATTGTTGTAAAAGGGAGATTAGAAAAAGGGCGGGGGAGCAGCCTTCAGGGGAAAATAACGGGAATTTCTAGCAGTGGAGTTGTGTAATGGTTCTATATTTTTAAAATGCGCCCGTACTCATTCATAGTCATTTAAGTGCTTAAATAAGCACAATAAATGTAAATAATTTACTGCTTTGCAAACAGAAAATTGGGCAGAAAAGTAATTTTGAATAGTGAGTCGGCTTGCAATCTTCGATGATTTGGGACCCTGTGAAATGCAACTGACACGGCTGTTCATTAAGCTCATTGCTATTGAGCCTTCTTCACTTTCATTAGCGATTAGTTCAGACAGATATTTAACTTAATAAGGTAAGCGAATAAACAAAAAATCGCTTTCTGCGCCCTAAGGTTTTTTAGACCCCCTGATTGCTTTTGTGCACTAATTATCAAGATTAACACTTTATACTTTTCTCACTCCGTTTCGCCTTGCGAAAAGAAAAAAATGCCACCAGGGTATTTTGAAATCTTTTAAGTGGGAAGTGGGAAAGGGTTAAGGATTTTCTTCCCTAAGACAAAATGACCACCCACCAAAACGAGAAGACTCCAGCGAAGTTGTGCGTGGGTTTTCTAAAACATTAGCTGAGCGGGGAAGCCACACAGGGCTGTGCCGAGAGAATAGAGCTTGAAGGGAATTCTAAGCCAGGAAAGGCACGCTCCTGTCACTCGGATAAATCAGACCTTCCAGGAGGAGCTCCTGGGCTGTGTTTCGGCTTCGCTTATCAAGTCTTGACTACATTTTTTGAAGCAGCATTCATCAAAGATTCGGTGTTTGGCTAGTGTATTTAAAAGTTGATGTGAACTTAAGATCCAAGGCAGTTACCAACACTTGGCGATCAGTGACAAACCCCTTGCAGGTCCTTTTAATATTTACTGTAATAATATTATTCATAATGGAGTCATTCAGTATTCAGATGGATATAATACATAATTCCATTGTAATTTATCATTAATTAATGTCCACTTATTGCGGCAGATTATAGTATAGGAAACAATTTCTGATAAGAGACACCAGTGTGATTTAAGGAGGAATCTGATTGTAATTTGAATAATGAGATGCATTGCTTCCTGTTGCCAAGCGTTGGTCCCCACCCCCACCTCCTTGCACGCGTGCATGTGAGCCCAGAGGACACTTAGACACACTCCACACGGCACGCACACACACACACTCAGGGGGTGTGTGGAACCGAGTGGGTCTTTGTCAAGTAACCATTTCAGTGTTTGGAATCCTTTTCTAGATCTTCCTTGCAAATGTTAAAGTTTGTCACTCCTAGACCTTTGTTGCCACTGCGGTCCCTACCTGAGTGGCTGACTCAGTCAGTCTCCCAGAAACAAAACGAAACAAAACAGTACTGTAAGACAGCTATTCTTTAATGTAAAGGCAACTATGTTTCAAGTGACAATTACAAAGGGACTTTAAAAATAAAAGTAAGTGTGCCTTCATCTATTTATTTACCCATCCACCCACTCCCCGATCTGTACCCATCTTTATGCCTACTGACCTAGCTCACTCAAGACTGACCCTCCAGAGTGGCCGCTTTGGAAGCTAAGTGGTGAAGGTGCTGAAGTTGGACCCGGGGCTGTCTTGAGGGGCTGGCTGACTGATCTGGCCCCGAAATCACTCTGCAGCTTCGGTTGCTAATTGCTACTTGCTGGTCTCATAAAAAGTCAGGAAGCTCCAGCACCCCTCTGACTTGAACTTGATACCATATTTCACTCCTTCTTGTAGCATTAGGGGATTTAAGCCCTCCTTTTCCTTTAATTCTTTTCTTTCTTTAATGGGTGACTGGATAAATTCAGTGGTGGATTTTGTGACACTAAAGCAGCAGATCAGTGCATGAGGCACTCCCGCTATGTGGGTGAAAAATCCCTCACCATATGTTTCCTCACTGGAATGCCTCGTCTTGCAAAATTACAGGAACCGAAGCTTAAAAACACAATTAGGTAGTTTAAAATGAAGTATTAAAGAAATATCGCGTCTTTTCCGATGCCTGCCATGTTTTCTTCCTCTCTCCTGTTTTTGGGTTTTGTTTTGTTCTTGGAGGATTCAAAAAGCCTCCCCTGTATTTGATTTTTATACTAATCGTGCCCCATATTTTTTGGATTATGTTATATAGGCTGTGGTTAAATTATAAATGAAAGGGTGGACTACCAGACTTCTTGTCATAACAGCAGCTTTTATGTTGTTACAGAAAATGCAAAAAAAAAAAAGGTGTTTTGTGTTGAAGGGGCCCCTCGCTTATTTTGTGCTGCTTAATGTATGTGGGCAGACAAGCACAGCAATTTGTAGAAATGTTTTTTGCAGTATTTTGAAAATTACAGCACCCTCTCCATCCTCTGAGGGGAAAATGAAAGGAAACTAAATACACAGTGCATAAATATAGCTGGAGTCTAACCGCTCTCTCTGCTCTCCCTGGCTTTTCGCATTCCTTCTCACAAAACGTGCTTACACACACACACTAGGGCACGCGCGCACAGACACACATGCAGAGCCTGCTGCAAGTTCCATTCTTTACCAAGTTATAAGCTGGATCAACCGTTTCACATGGTAGCAACATAAAAACTGCCTTCCCCAATTCCCAGTGCCTTCCTCAATTGTTTAAAGAGAAAGAAAAGGCGACCAAAAGCCAACAGGACCAGTCTTAAAAAAAAAAAAAAGGGAACCAAGTAACGGCTTGTAATCTCTCTCTGTTTTTGTTTTCCCATTAAACTCACTTCAAATTCACTAAACACGAAAACCCAGTAAAATATTTTACAGACGCCTTGTATCACACTGCTCAACGCAGTTGACTGAAAGGCTACTTTATGTCCTGATCCTGGTGGGCTGGAGTTTTAAGATAGAATTTATGCTCAGCAAATTGATGAAATATTTCGTTTATAGGCTGTGGCATTTTAGGTCTGTTGTAACCGCATCGCTTAAAGGACTTTGCTATGGTGCAGGCACGAAGGATGATTTTCTGCATTAAATCCACTACCGGGCTGAACCGTTTTAATTTGCCCCCAAACTTCTGCCAACTGGAAGGCGGGTAAGAGGTCAGACAAGCCCGAGGAACCGGATGGATTATCTCTTTGCATGAACTCATTCATTGGGCTCTTTCTAATGGAAGGCGAGATTTCATAGTATCTGCTGGAGTTACTCAGATGCTTTTCATAAAGAGCAGATCCTATGCAGAAATCAATAGCATAGCTTATGCCCTTCATTTGTAGATAAGTGTATTCTTGAATGTCTGAAGGAATATTTGATGTGGAACTTAAAACAGGGCTGGAAAAATATCTTTGCTTTTAATTGCCTCTCACTCTGCAGTGAAGTGAGCCCCTTCGCTGCGGAAGCGGGGTTGAGGGCGCCCTGGTGATCGCCTCCTTTCTGGTCTGCAAGGTGGGCTCCCCTCCTGCTCCCCCGGAACCAGCCTTAAGGATTGTTTCTTCCTTTTCTTTTTTTTTTGGGTGAACTGTCTTCCCGAGATAACAAACCTTCTTCTGCAGCACTTGGCGGAGTTTGGTTAGGGGCTACCTCTGAGCAACGTGAACTTGGCCTTGCTGGTGTCTGACGCTAATACCTTCCCTCCTGTTCCGAATCAGGGTGTTCGGGAAACAGCCTGGAGCCATACAGCTGATGATTTCACCAAATTTGCATCTTTTCAACAGTAATGGGGATGGCTTCCACAAATGCTCCCAGGCTCGAAAGAGACGCTAAGTGGTTGTTTCTAGTTCCTTCCCTCTCCACTCCCAGGAGAGTCGCTTTCCATCTCAGCCACTCCCAGCCTCGCATGGAAGTGCTGGCGGCCAAGGCCTGCCCGGGGCCTGGCAACCTGTCCCTGTGGTCGGCCGCAGGCTGGCTGGGCTGGAGGTCCTGGCCGGGGGGCTGCCTTCCCTGGCTCCTAAGCTGGGGTCTCCAGAAGGAGGGCCCACCCATCCCCGGGGGCTGGGCGGATGCACACGCTGAGCCTGCTGGGAGGGAAGTAGGGCTTGGAGAGAGCTGGGGCTGGGGTCTCAGGTGCGCCTTAGGGGCCGAGGGTGTGCCTGGACAAGGGGCTCAGCTCGAGAAGCCAGGGGAGGAGACGGCCCCCAGGGCCAGGGTTCTGCGCGTCTCTAGAATTTGGGCTTGGGCCGAGGGCGCCCGGGTTGTCCCACAGCAAATATTTTTTTAATGTGGTTTTGATTAAAAATAGGATAAAGTTTTGTGTCCTGAAAATGTACCAGATGTTTGTTGTAATTTTTTAATGGCCAGCCCCTGAGCCGGTCAGTTTGGCCACAGCTGCGCCGAGGTCCAGTGAGTCAGATCCGCTGGTCTCTGCTGGCGGCCGGGCTTGATCAGAGCGGCAGGCTGGCAGCTCTGGGTCCCGCGGGACTCTGGGTCGGAGTGGGGGATTTCCAGGAGGGAATGTTCTGTTGGGTTTGGTCTACTTTCCAAAGCTGCTTAGGAGACTTGACAAACAGCCCAGAGCTGCCCCTGGCCCCACCGTGGTCCCCGCCCTTCCCTCTCCATCTCCCAGGTGTGGGCGTTTGGGCAGGGCCAAGGTGCCCCTTCCCTTCCTGCAGGGCCTTCCCGGTTCTGTGACGCTTTGAGGGACCCGCGTTAGCATCCTCTGGGCCTGAGGGTGGATGCGAGCTGGGCTTTTACCCACCGTGTGCCCTGCAGCCTTGGAGTGCCCGTGGGCGTGGCCTTGTGCTTCCTGAGAGCAGCTTTCTAGGAGGCCCACACGTCCGGCTTGTGTGAACTTGCTGATCCACTTGTGCTCTGAGAAGCGACAGAGAATTCCTTCCAAACCATTCCTGGAAAAATACAGGTTTTCTGGTTTTCTTTAATGTGTTTTAGACATACACAATAGGGCTTGAGTTTCTTTCCTTTAAAATGACTCCACATCAGTCTTCAGCTGGATTAAAAGTCACAGTATTCTTCATCTTTCTGTCAAGCAGATTTAGGACAAAATTCAGTTTCTCAACACATGACTTGTTCTGTTTTTCAGGGTATGCAAACGTTCATACTTTTATTTTAAAAATTGGTAAGTAACACTGGGTCTAGTCTCCTTTTCATGGTCCTTTGGGGTCCAAACCAAGCATTGTAAACAACTTATTCAAAATAATTTGTCAATGGAAGACTCAAACCAACCTTTTCCAAATTTCATGTTTATGTTGCAAGGGTATAACTCAAGGCCTTCATGACATCTTTCTTAAAAAAACTGAAACAACGGATGGAGTCTAATCTTTCTCTCTGAAAGATAGGTCTCATCACTGACAAGGAGAAGCATAGGAAGAAAGAATATAATGAGACCCATTACCGTGTTGAAACAACAGAAGGCAAATCAAGGAGAAAACCTGGGGAGACAGAAGGGTCTTCAATAAAACCAGGGCCTGTAGGAGCTCAGTCAAGCCATCTCCCTGCCAGACACACTGAGAGAGAGTGAAGCTTGGAAACCAGGATGTCCTCACAGGTGTCTTAGATCTGACGTCCCATAATATTGTAGCAGGAATCCTACCGTCTGAAAGAATGTGTGACTGAAGACAGTGGATTCTTGGAGTTGCCTGGTCTTGCCATGCAAGGTTTCTTGATCACCTGTGTCTGGTGAAGCTTATTTCTCAAGTATGAACAGCATAAGAAGGGTTTGTTAATTATCTTCCGTTTTCATCAGGAAATTGTGAGCCCTCCCATTCCGTAAACAAAATAAACACAAAGAAAACCCCAGGCTGCCCTGGACTAGCCCTCCTTGGTGCCCTGGGCTGCCTGTGTGTCTTTGTCTCTCTGAAGTGACTCCACAACCCGCCCTCTTCAATCACCTTGAATCAAAATTAAGCACGAAACTTAATAGCTTCAGGACAGTTCCTTTCACACATGTCTTAAAAAATTCTCATTTCATGTGTCAATATATTTCCATACATTGGTCTAAAAGCTGTGTCAGAAGAGACAAATTAAACTTAGAAGTAAGCAATGCCTATTTTGTTAATAACAAGGAAAAATGATTAGTATTTTCCTATTTATAAAGTAGATTTTATTACAGATGGAAATGAAGTATATAAATAAATTTTAAAAGCCCTTGATTTAATTCATGTAAGGGACAGTCATGCATATATATATCTATGTATATATAGTCTTTAATTTGTCATAGATGTTTATCTTTTTTAAATGCTTCTATGAAACATATATTAGTGTAATTTACAGTGTGGGACACACGTCAGCACAGCTTTATTGGTTGGTGTGCTCAGATGTGGCACAATGCAGACATCATTGTGCCGGAAGTGGACAGTATCCCATGAAGATCTGTTAGAAATCTTATTTTCTCAAACGTGCTCCGGTTCTCGTCCAAGCTGCAGCTTTGGGCGCACGCTTAGCTTCTCTGGGAACCCCGTCCCTTCTGTCCACACTCAGTTCTGACCTGCGCCGCTCAGAAATTTTTGAGATGAAGTCATCGCTGGTTTGAGTTACTGGGGAGACATTAATTCGTCCAGCTGGGCTGGCTCACGGGCTGCCCCACTCTCGGCCTTGACAGCCACCTCTGGTGAGAAACCCACAGGAAGCAGGGGGCGAGCCGAGGGGGCTGGGGCCCGCAGACGCAGGGTGAGGCTCCTGTGATGTGATCGGGAGTCAAACAGCAGAGGAACCGGCTGGTCCGCGGGGCCTTCAAGGAAAACACTTTTCTTCAAAGCAGAATTTAGGACAGATGATCAACAAGGACCTACTGCGTGGCACAGGGCTTTCTAGTTACTATTCTGTAATAACCTATACGGGGAAAGAATCTTAAAAAAAATAGACACATGTATGTGTGTAAGTGGTTCACTTTGCTATACCCCTGAAACTAACACAGTATTGTGATCAGCTCTGCTCTGATTTCAAGCAGACATTGGTGAAAGATAGACTTTTATTTTTTTTAATTTATTTATTTTTAACTGAGGGGTAATTGCTTTACTGTATTGTGTTGGTCTCTGCCATCCATCAACATGAACCAGCCATAGGTACATATATATGTATATATATGTGTCCCTTCCCCCTGGAACCTGCCTCCCACCTCCCTCTCCATCCCTCCTCCGCTCCAGTTCATCACAGAGCCCCGGGCTGAGTTCCTTGAGTAACACAGAAACATATACTCTGCCATATGTAAAATAGGTAGCCGGTGGAAACATAGAATTTTAGTTAAAAAAATCCCAGCGAAATGATCAGTTATTGCATCACAGAGCAGGCAGTGGAGTGCATGCCATCCTGTGTTGGTGAGCGTGTTAACATGCGTCCGTAGCATGTATGACGCTGTGTGTCGCCCGGGCCTGCTCCTCCGAGCCCTGCAGGCGTCTCTTTGTTAGAACAGTCGGCTGCGCGCGAGGTTCAGCTGCCCGGGGACCGGCTCCACGCACGCAGCTTTCTGCCGCTCTGTGTGCCTTTCCGTCTCTCTGCAGGAATTCCCGGCTCCCCTGGCCCCAGCACCCAGAGGAGCTGAGGGGTGGAGGAGAGAATGACCCCTGCCCCCTCCCCCAGTTCCAACGTGTCTCTGACCTCCCCACCCACACATGCACCACATAACATCCAGATGTCCAAAAACATTTTTTGGAGGACTCTATGAAATTTGATAGAACTTGAAATGTGATCGTGTATGAACTCAGTGACATACATTGTAAAACAGCCCCAAATTCTGTATGTAAAAACGGAGCCTTTTTCCCCGGAGGTCCAGCCCCCTTTCCCCGACAAAGATCAGCACTGATGGGTCTCATGTGGGGCCTGTCTTGGCCTCCCCTGGGCCCTCCTCTCTTTTTTTTTTCCAAAGCCCTTCTTTCCCAAAAGCTTCAAGAAGGTATTTTTTTTACTCTTTGCTATGAAAATTGAGGATCTTGGTGACTTTTCCACGGACCCAAAATTCACAGATGGCAGAAATATTTCTCAAAGTCGTATCTTCTGACTCTAAAACAAGTGCTTTTTAGGGCACACAGCAGGAGGAAGCATACCTGTCCAGCCTCGCCTGAGCTGGTCCTCCGCGGCAGGAGGAGGGGTGAGGGAGGTGGGGGGCGGGTAGTACCCCACCTTGCTCTGTCCCCACCAGATCAGGGGCCTCCTGCAGGTGAGGAGGCTTTTCACCTGCTGTCCACATCAGCGGTCTGGTTCACTTTTGCTGAAGAACTGGAGATGTGTGCAGTCTGCAAGTTACAAGTCCAGCCAAAGGCAGAAGTTTCGGGTGAAGGTGTTCTTTGCTGTTTCAGATACGAATCTCTTTCATGGCAGCGGACGACTCTGCAGGACCGGAGGTGGCAGTGCTTGGGGAGGGTGAAGCTGGAGCCTTCAGGGTGTCCTGCTCTGTGGCTGAGGTCAAGGCCACTGCAAGACGACCCAGGGCAGCCAGAGGGGCCTGCTCCTTCTCTGCGTGGGACGGGGTGTGAAGTGACAAGAAAGTGACAAGCGCACTCTGGGTTCAGAGCCAGCTCACACCTCCCAGGTGCAAAAGCGCAGCGATCCCTCACCTGTGCCTTTTTCCTCCCCTACACGCAGGGAAAGAGTGAAACTTTCCTCTAATTTCCACGCTGCAAGTGAAAACAAAGATAACAGAGGACTTGTTGCCAGCTTAGCAACATCAGTGCCGAGGAAGCATTTTTCCTTCCCTGTTGCATAAAACAATTGCCTCTTCTTAAAACAATCGCATCCCAGGAATAGTACCTGCCTTTGCAAAACTTCTGAAAATGGAGCAGCCGACTTTAAAATTTTAATCAGCCATAAGCGCACCTCTTTTTGTTAAGGTTTTGGTAATCTGGACTATCGCAATCTACAGGCAATACAACTGGCATTATTCTGTACACATGGTTTTGTATGCTGTCCTTTTCGCTTGAGCTTCCCTGGGGGCTCAGATGGTAAAGAATCTGCCTGCAATGCAGGAGACCCAGGCTGGACCCTTGAGTCGGGAAGATGCCCTGGAGAAGGGAATGGCCAAACTTTTCTCTATTTTCCATAAAAAGTCTTTGTGAACATTTAAAATAGCAAATGCTCTTGCTAATGGATTTAATATAATTTATGGAGCTGCTTCTTTATTATTGAACATTTGGCGTTTTCTTTGTGATTAGATACTATCTTTGCGTTGAGTGTCTTTGTGTGTAAAGCTTGCCCCGAACACGAGTGTTTCTTTGGGGTGGGTTTCAAAGAATAGCATTTCTGGTGTGAGGACTTGCCAGCATCGTTTCAGTAGAGTTTTCCTGATTTCTCCTCATCCACAGCCTGAGAGATCCTTGCTCACTGTGAAACGTTGCCTTTTATTCCCCTTCTTACTTATCAAAAATATCAGGTACATGCAAATAATGTTCAATGCTTAATTAAAAATCATTTTACTAGTTGTGGTATCAGACACCTTTTCTCTGTGACTGTGAATCATTTGTTCTTCTATGAACTGTCTATTTGTTAGAGAAATAGCTCTACTAGAAATCTTGGATTCAGTATACATGCTTTATGTTTCAACACACCACTTGAAAAATTATTCTAATGGCCAGCTGGTATTATTAAAAAGAGTTGCGAAAGTTTCCACTCTAAAAATCCACAAAAGTAAAAAATCGAGCAGACTTCTTTTCTTCCCGCTTTTTGTTCCACTAAATTGCTTCCATCTCTTTCGCTTTTGTAAAAAGCATCAAGAATGCACCAGCAGCCTTATGATCTTACAGACAGAGTAAAGAGGAACAGTATCAGCCTATCCTAGCGAACAAATATTCCCATTTTCCACATTACTGCCATTTGTATGTTAACATTTTAACCACCTCACTGCCAAACCTCACTGAGATAATATTCCTAATTTCCATGACTGTCCTGAGTATAAAAACCACATGTTCTGTCATTTAGAAAGGACGCACAATAGGAGTGACTCACAAAACTGGGAAGACCGTGGCTCAAAGACTTAAGAAGCCCCTTTTGCGTTTGCCTGAAGAAAGCTGGAAGTGGTACTTGTGAGGGTGCCGGTGAAAAGGCTTTCTTTTCTGAGGGACTTACGGAGCTTATGCAGTTTTTATAAAATCTTATAAAGTGACAATTTTGAAAATCTTATCTTGACAGTCAGTACATTTGGTGTTCATGTTATCATCCTATGATACAATATGTATTTACAGACTAGACTCAGGAGTTTGAAAAAAGCTCCTTTTCCGTCTTAGCCCAGCTGTGACTATTCCGAGTGATAAACAGGGGCTTCGAAGTGCATTTTTCAGCTCGTTAGTGAGAAATACCCGAGCTACCTTTTGTGGTCCGGGCTCACTAGTTTTCTAGGACCAAGGTGTCTAAATGAGACATTAAGATGCACTCATGATTGAACCGAGAACCTGAGTAGCCTTCTTCTTGTAGCTGTCACAGAGTGTTGGGAGACATCTCAGCTGACCTTGACTGTTCTTTAGTTGCCAATGGGAAACTGAATAAGGTGGGCATCTAAAGGTTTGGGACTTGAGGCCAGGTTGAAGCCTCCTTTTCAGGGGGCCTTGGCGGCCCAGCAGTGAAGACACCCCTCTTCTAGTGCAGGCGGCCTGTGCTGGATCCCCGGCTGGGGAAGCAAGATCCCACCTGCTGCACTGCCAAAAAAATATTTTTGAAAATTAAAATAATAATGCATTCATTACTGGAACAAACTTACTTTTAAAAAAGGGATCAGCCTCATTTTGACTTTCTTTGTTGCTATCCCACATCCTTTTCCAACTAAAAGATGAAGAAAAATGGGAAAACTAGGAAGCAACCGATAGATGCCAATTAACTCAGTGCACGTATATTCCAAACAGCTAAACTTTCTCAAAGATAGTGAGGCACATGGTTAATAAGTCTTATTTGGCTTCAGAAGTTCCAAACTGGCATCTTTAAAGGGATGATTCTTGTGTTTTCATATTATCTCATCCTAAGCAACACACAGTTATTGTCATTTTACGTCTCGGTTTTGGACATACTTCTGTGAAGTGTCTCATATAGATGAAGTTTGCAGCCGAATAATAAATAAATGAGTTGCCAATAACTTCGAAATTGTGTAAAGGCGCCTTCTTTCTATTGTCAATCATTTTTAGCATAAAGTTCTGTGGTTGGAGTGTGGTAATGAGTACATGCCGGCCGCGTCGAGAGCTTGAAGTTCTTGTAGTGAAATCTTAAATGAGAAGATGTCCGTTTCAGTTGTTATATTGAAGGGTTTGGGGTTTAGCAGACTGCTAGTTGTTACAGACATGAGCGTACACACACTTGCCCCCACACAGCCTCACACACACCCACCAAAACCAAAAGGAAGATGAAAAGCAACCGCAAAGCACAGCATAAAAGACGTGCGTGACCAACATGGCAAAGATATGTTTCAAATAGGCTTATTATTTTACACATTCATAATGTTTTAAACAATTATCTTCATATTTGCTTTGTGAACTTTATTCAAATTCTGAATGTGATAAATTACAATGTCAACTTAAAGCCTTTAGCATTCAATTTTAATATATCAGTTCAGTTCAGTCGCTCAGTTGTGTCCAACTCTTTGTGACCCCATGGGCTGCAGCACGCCAGGTCTCCCTGTCCATGACCAACTCCTGGAGTTCACTCAGACTCATGTCCATTGAGTCAGTGACGCCATCCAGCCATCTCACCCTCTGTCGTCCCCTTTTAATATATAGGTTAAAACGAACGGCTTTGTCCCGCTCCCACTCACTCACCTCAAGTTTCTTCTTGTGAATTTTTAAAAAGGCATGTTCTCCACGGTTCCACCAGTGTTCCTTCTCTCTCTTATAAAGATTCTTTGGTTCTTTCCTAATTACGGGGTTGCAAATTATTTACTCGAGTTATAAATGAAAGGAGTAAACAGGTAATCAAGCCTAAAAGAGCGCAGTTCCCACTTCAGGGGAAAAAAAGAAATGAGCCTGTGGTGAGTTTCTCTTTGGGTGCGCAGCTGTGCAGCCTCCGTCTAATGGAAGGGCTGCAGTGGAAGGGCCTCTCCACCTTGCCTCAGTGTAATGCAATTTACCTTCATTAAATTACTGGAGGGCCAGTTACTTAAGCAGAATATTGATTTTCAGTCTGGCCCGTGTTTAACATAATTCTGCGTAGGCAGCTGCTAATTCTGCATTTAAATCTAACACCCTAATAGAATTACTCCATGCCACTGACCATGGGCAAGCCCTCAGCACCCATTCCATGCCACACCTCTGGACGCTCTCTCCAAGACCCAGGACTGAGCCTGACTTCACCCTCTTTGAGTTCCTGCGTTTCCAGGGGTCCCTGATGCAGGAAGGTCACTCCTTAACCAAAGAGGTGGTTTGGGGGAGTGGGCAGAATCGTCAGTGGTATCATACATTTTCCCCCCCAGTAATAACAGTTATATTAAATGTTACAAGAGAAATTACTTTTTGCTTGCATCTGGAATTGATACATCCACTCTCCATTGTCTCTCCAGAAAACTATCAGAAAAAAAAATCACCCCAAAACATGGAATATTTGAAGTCTAGCTATGCACAAACTCCACACTGGCAGTTTTGGTCAGTTTTCATCTCAACCAGTAGCTCTTAATAGTTTACAAATCAAGAGTCATTTGCTGACAGTGAACAGCTGCCACTTCAGGCTCTGACCATCTGATAACTGGTCACATGAGGATAGGAGGAATCTGGAATTGATACATCCACTCTCCATTGTCTCTCCAGAAAACTATCAGAAAAAAAAATCACCCCAAAACATGGAATATTTGAAGTCTAGCTATGCACAAACTCCACACTGGCAGTTTTGGTCAGTTTTCATCTCAACCAGTAGCTCTTAATAGTTTACAAATCAAGAGTCATTTGCTGACAGTGAACAGCTGCACACTTCAGGCTCTGACCATCTGATAACTGGTCACATGAGGATAGGAGGAGCAGGCGTCAGAGGACGAGATGGTTGGACGGCATCATCAGCTCAGTGGACATGAGTCCGAGAAAACTCTGGGAGATAGTGAAGGACAGGGAAGCCTGGTGTGCTGCAGTCCATGGGGTGGCAAAGAGTCTGACTGGACCAAACAACCGAACAACAATTGCAACATGTAAACCTGTAACATGTAATTCAGGCTTCTATGATGGCCTAGGTGATAAGGAATCCGCCTGTAATGCAGGAGTCTCGGGTTCGAGCCCTGGGTGGGGTCTATTCCCTGGAGAAGGAAATGGCTACCCGCTCCAGTATTCTTGCCTGGAGAATTCCATGGACAGAGGAGCCTGGCGGGCTAGAGTCCATGGGGTCAAGAAGAGTCGGACACAACTTAGTGACTAAATAACATATAAAAAACTAATCCCAAATGTTGATTTATCTTCAATTTGTAAACAGCAGAAATAAAGCAAATTGCCTAATTAACTTCCTTAAGAGGTTCATGTTTAAAGAAGCGTATGCCTTTCGGCCTAAATGGATAATACGGGTAAGACTCTTGGGCTTGGTGAGCCTTCTTGTTTCTAAGTAGAATGAGCCTTGTCTTCAAATTCAACCTTGCTTCAAACAGGGCTTTGACTTCTAAATATTTTGTAAAAAAATTTGGATGAAAGTCAAACATCACTTAACTGCATATTATTTGATGGTAGTGATGAGCATGAAGAAATTTTTTTAAATGTAATTTAGATACTTTAATTTTAGTGGATCAGTTTCAAAAGGGAGAATTTTCCCCCTGATACACAGAAGCAAAAGTACATGGGATTTTTTTCTTTTTAAGACTTTTTTTTTTAATGTGGACCATTTTTAAAGTAGTTCTTGAATTTGTTACATTATTGTTTCTATCTGATGCTTTGGATTTTTGGCTGTGAGTCAAATCTTAGCTCCCTGACCAGGGACTGAAATTGCATTTTGTGCATTGGAAGAATTATTAACCACTGAACCACCAGGAAAATCCCTATTATACGGGATTTTAAGTTGTCTTTTATCCCTGGAAGGAGTTCTTTGAAAGGACCTCTTTCCTCAGCTCGCCCTTTACCACAGTGGTGTAACCCGTGTATTTTTGTTATGGAAGGCAGTTTGCCCACACTGAAAACACTCTTTCGGTTGCTTCAGGCTTTATTGTTCCAGGTAGAATGCCATGTGCTTTGGTTTGGAGGCTTTAACTGTGATCTGGGTGAGGTGTGAGTTTCAGCTCTCCAAAGCTTTTCTCAGTCAGACCCTCTCATTTATGGACACGACGTTTGGTACATATCTTAGCAGTTCTGGCTGACACAATACCTAGGACTTGGTGGCTTATAAACAGCAGACATTTATCCTTCAGGGTTCTGGAGGCTGGAAGCCTCAGGTCAGAGTGTTAGCACAACTGGGTTTTGGTGAGGGCCTCCTCTCTGCGTCTTCACACGGAGGAAGGGTGAGGAACTCTGCGGGACTTCTTGCTTTAAAGCCCTAAGCTCACTCAAGAGAGCTCCACCCCTGATACAAGGACCTCCCAAACACTGTCATCTTGGGGGGATAGGATTTCAACCTATGAGTTTTGGGGGTTAAAACCTTTCAGACCATAGTAATGTAATAACACATAATACAATAATAACTGATTTCAGGTATCTTCTTACCAAATCTGACTTCACTCCATCTCAATCTGAATAACTAGAGAGTGAAAGTGTGAGAGTCACTCGGTCATGTCTGACTCTTTGTGACCCCACTAACTATACAGTCCATGGAATTCTCCAGGCCGGAATACTGGAGTAGGTAGCCATTCCCTTCCTCAGGGGGTCTTCCCAACCAGGGGCTGAACCCAGGTCTCCCGCATTGCAGGCAGATTCTTAATCAGCTGAGCCACCAGGAAAGAGGGTTCAGTTCAGTTCAGTCGCTCAGTCAGTCATGTCAGACTCTTGGACCCCATGAACTGTAGCACGCCAGGCCTCCCAGCCAACACCACCTCCTGGAGTTCACTCAGACTCTTGTGCATCAAGTCCGTGATGCCATCCAGCCATCTCATCCTCTGTCATCCCCTTCTCCTCCTGCCCCCAGTCCCTCCCAGCATCAGGGTCTTTTCTGATGAGTCAACTCTTCACATGAGGTGGCCAAAGTATTGGAGTTTCAGCCTCAGCATCAGTCCTTCAAATGAACACCCAGGACTGATCTCCTTCAGGATGGACTGGTTGGATCTCCTTGCAGTCCAAGGGACTCTCAAGAGTCTTCTCCAACACCACAGTTCAGAAGCAGCAATTCTTTAGCGCTGGTACAATTGTGTAAATGCAAGCTGAGGAGTGTGTGGAGGGCAAGCGCAGACAACAGGAAGACAAAGTTCTTAAGGACTTGGGTTATTTATGGGAGCAGAGAGAGAAGGCAAGTTCAGGAAGAGGAGATGGACTAAAAAGATGCCTTTTCAGCCTGAGAGGAGCTGGACCATGGTGATGAGATGGGACCCAGGGAGAGAAATGTTGATGATCTAGAAAGACAGCTGAAAAAGACTGGGGGAAATTGCAGAAATGTAGGCTGCTGCTGCCCCTGGAGAGGTCTGCACAGAACTCTTTAGTAAGAGCTTGAGCTGGAAATTGCAGGCAGTGCACTGGGATGGAATTAACATAAAAAAATGTGGGAGGGTGGGAAATCTGCAGCCCTGTCCTCAAAGAAAAGGCCTTGAAAAATGGCCAGATGGAGTAATGTCAGCTAAAATAGAACAGTGTTCCGTATATCTGCTCTGTGCTCAGTCGCTCAGTCATGTCCAACTCTTTGAGACCCCAAGGACTGTGGCCTGCCAGGCTCCTCTGTCCATGGGATTTTCCAGGCGAGAATCCTGGAGCAGGTTGCCATTTCCTCCTCTAGGGAATCTTCTTGACCAGGGATCGAACCCAGGTCTCTTGTGTCTCCTGTATTCACAGGTGGATTCTTTCCCACTGGGCCACCTTGGAAACTCAGGTTGCATTTATATCACACACATATACAACTACATCTATGTAAATAAGTATTTATGTGATAATGTATGCTCAGAAACCTGATAATGCTAATTATAATAAACACAAATTCCTCCCTTTGACTGACTGTCTCTGTTGATTAACCCACTGACATTTGCTCCAGGCATGCCAGCCTAGGGGTGGAGATTGTTCACTGAAACACCATAGGTTTGTACAAGCAGCTGGCGGAGGGTTGGTGAATGCAAGGGCTTTTTACTCAGAGGGGCCAGGTAGGGGGCACAGACCCAGTCTTTGATGGGAGGGTCCTCAGCACTGTCGGAGGCTAGTTCAAGAAGAGGTGGTGGTAGGGAGTTGCTGTGGTTGTCTGAGGACTTTGCTGGCTCTGAAGCTGGAAGATCCAGGACTCCTGCAAGACCAGCCTGGTCTGGCCACTGCCCTTCGAAGGATCTGTCTCTGAACTCTCAGGGGCCCGATCCCACCTCCCTAGCCCTGCTTCCTGCCACCATCACAGCCGAGGCTCAGTGGAGGTCTGGCCACCGTGTCTAGGACTGAGGCTCCCAGCAGTCCAGATCTGCACACCTTTGGTCTAGGAGGAGCCAGACACTCCGCTGTGGTCAGAGTTTCCCCAACAACTGGACGCCTGCAGCCCAGCCTCGGGGAGTCGGCTGGCTGGGGTGAGCCAGGAGGCAGGTGTTGCATGGCCTGGGGCTGACTTCTTCAGCAGGGCTCAGCTGGGAAGTGTGCTGCTGTTCCCTGGGGTGTGAGCTGGCCTCACTTCCCTGTGTACAGCCAGTCAGGGGGCTGTCTGGGGCTGACCGAGTGAACGGGCCTCACTCCTGTTGCCAAGCAAGGGGAGCCCTGGGCCTCTCTGCCTCCTCACGGTTTTTACCTCCTGGCTCCTCACAAGGCAGCAGCATTCCAAAAAGGAGAGCGGAGGCTGCAACGTCTTGGAGGCCAAGGTCAAGCCACGCCATTTCTGTGGCTGTCTGTTGGTCCAAACGCATTACACAGAAGTCCCAGATTTGGGAGAAGTGGGGAAACACTTTGTGGTCATATTTAATCTACCAGGCAAGGCAACCATCTCAAGACCCAGGGAGTTAGGGAGGAACCAAGTCATGGGGGCTCCTCCAACCTAACAGAGAAGCTTTGCAGGCGGGCGAGGCAAAGGCCGGCCCTTGATGGAGGCTCTGAGAGGTTGCCATGGCAATGCCATGAACTTTACCCAGAGGTGCCATTTTCCTGATCTCCACTGTGTCTCCTCCAGCTCTGAGGAGTAAAGCTGGGCTTCTGGTGCCCTAGGAGAATAATATACTTGAATAAACTACACCAAGCCCTGGTATTCATTTTCCCTCTTCCTCCTCTGAAAACTCTCCATTTACAAACTGTAAAACTCCTTTTAAGAAAAATACTTTATGAAGAAAAAACAGGTAAATGCCTTTTTAAGAATGTGTACTTAGAATCCATTTTTACTGCCTTGGATCCAGCCTTCTAAAGAGATTGCTATTTTTTCATTCATAAATATTTAATTACTATGTAGACTTCCTACCCATCCTACGCTGTGTGTTCTTGGGCCCTTTTAAATTTTATTTCTTTGTTAAATTGGTGGAGGAAACTAACCCTCTGTGAATGTCTTTCTTCATGTTTGGAATACAGGAAAGGTTTGACCTTAGAGCAGCTATAGGTAGAAATACCAATTACAAAAAAAAAAAACAAAAAAACACCCAAACCAAAACCCTACAGCAGATTAAGAAACTTTTAACTGATATTTGGAAAAATATCCAAAAAAAAATCCACACTAGGAACTGGTAAAACTATTTATCCTAAATGTCATTAGATTGGAGATCATTGAGTGACCAATGTGTGAGATTTGTAGGTTGTCAATTTGGCACTAAATATCAAAGTTACATTTTCCCATTGTTTTGTTTTGCTTTCCATCACTTTTGTAGAGGAAGGCACAAAGGTAATGTCTCATTCTATGCTTTTGTAAAATGTCATTAATAACTACTCACGGGGTGAATGCCAAGGCCAGCAGAGATGGTTGCGTTGAATATTCCTGCTGTTTCTGTCTATTGCCATTAATGTGTGGAGGGCGACTCAGGGGTATCCCAGTTGGAAGCGGCTTGGATCCTCCTTACTGGGGTCTCTGGTAATTTAGGGCTGGAGCTTTAAAGGCACTACTGCAGCTGGGATCATGTTCTCAGATGGCTGTGCTCGGCTAAGTGGAGACATCAACCGTTTGATTGATGGCCACTTAAGAATAAAGGGAAGCCCAGGGAGATGTCTGGAAAGGGATGTGTGAGTTCCAGACCATCACTGTGTCTGGGTCCAGATGGGGCTTCATCTAGGTACAGCAAGTCTTTATTCTTCAAGACATTGACAAGGGTCACCTCGGTCAACTGGGAGAGAAGTTTTCTGTGGCCAGTGCTGTGGTTCCATGTGGAGGCTACTCACCAATGACCAAACTCTATTTCTCCTTCTTGGGCACACGTGTAATTCACCTTCCTCTCCTGCAATGAGAGAAGCCTCGGTCCCGCCTGTGGAGGAGGCAATGGCAACCCACTCCAGTATTCTTGCCTAGAGACTCCCAAGAACAGAGGGGTCTGGTGGGCTACAGTCCCTGGGGCCACAGAGTCAGACGCGACTTACCTGGCAGAGTTCAAGAGAAGGGGCGAGTGCTATTTCCAAGCCAAAGCTAACCTTCTTTCCAGTCTCATAAGGTCCTTATTCTTTCTTCATAGTTGAGAGTTAGTTTGACTGGGTATAGAATTGAGTGTGGAAAATAGAACTTTAGAACTTTGAAAGCATTGTTCAACCGACTTTCAGCAAGCAACGTTACTCCTGAGATATTTGCTGCCAGTCTGGCATCTTCTTCCTCTGTAGGTGTTAATCCTCTGATTTCATGGTGATGGTTTTCATGTCTTATGAAAATGGCTGTCTTCAAACATTTTTCTTCAATTTGTGTTCACTGTTTTATTAATTTCCTCTATTTTCTACGTTCTTTCATTCCACAGCTGTCATTTTTGAAAGTTAGTCTAGTTTTATACCATTCCTGTTTCTTGCTTTATTTTTAGTCTATCAAATATTTTTCTTAGAAAAAAAAATCAAATTTATATTCCAGTCTATTGCTTTCAAATCAATTCAGGAAATACATTAAAAAAAAAAAAAACTTTATAAGAAATCCTTCTTGTTCTTTGCTCTTTCCTCATCCTACCCTGTCCTTGTTTTGTGGATTCAAGATCTCTATCACTCCGAGAATATTGATTAATACTGTACAATAATTTCTCTTATTTAATTAGAAATATCTATATTTTTTCTAGAATCATAGCTTCTGTTTATCTTGGCTTATATTCTCTGTACTGTAGGATTTCGCTTGATGATTGTGTTTGTTCTAGTAAATTGCAGAGCATCTGTCTGGCAGACTTATTTGGATGTCCCATTTTATGTTAGAGCAAGATGTAACAAATGACCAAGAGGTCACTGGGTGTCTGACAACTTCACTTTATGTTCATTGGGAGAGAGGTTGGCTGTTAACTGGAGGAACTCTTGCCAAAACGTGAAGAGCTTATCTGTGGCCACTAGTATCTGTACAGTTGCTTGGTTTCCCCAAAACAATTCATTTACACTCTTTAGAGGAACGTCTTCAGGTCTTGTAGATAAATGTCTTGCAGTTAGCTGTTCTGCTCCTAGAAGTGGGCATTTGAAAATGAATCCGCTTTTCTTTTCCAGCCTTTACCATCATGTTGTGTTTAAGTCTTAGGAGCTCCACTGGTACATTGGTTCCTCTGCAGCCAATTCATGTATTTTATAAGCTTTGCTTTTCCCTGTTTTTATAGCTGCTATTTCTTGATCCTTTTCTTTTTTTCTGGTCTTCCAGAACTCTGTTGAAATCTCTTATTTGCTGATAATCTTACTGTATGTCTTTTCACTGTTGGGTTTTTAATACAGATTTCAATTCCCTCTCAGGAAGGAGAGGAGATGTACATGTACCGTTTTGAACTAGAAGCTCCCACTATTTATTATTATGATGATGATGACATGATAGTTTTAGTGGTGTTGGTTTGTAATTATGAGTGAGAGCAAATTCAAGCTAGACCCTCATGAAACCGCATGTGTTTATTTTGAAGAATCTACCTGACAAACTGCATTGGAGTCCTAATTGTATCAAAAAATGTGAAATGCGAATGTCAGTTTTGAGCAAGAGCTGAGCTTGGGAGACCTGAGCTGGGTGCTCGTGTGTGGGGTCCTCGTAAGAGGGCAGAGGGTGAAGTTTGTCCTTCTGTGTCTCACAGGCATCTTAAGTTGAGAACTAGGGTCCTTCTGGGAGATGATTGGACTCAGGAGGTAGCATTAGCTCTCAACATGCATTATGATGAGAAACACAGCGCCTGCTGGATTTGTGTCCAAGGTCCCCGGGCCCAGCGGATTTCCTGTCTGATGCTTACTGTGTGGGTTGTGGGGAAAGAGGGGTCCTGGCCTTACCTATGGGGCTCTAGTCAGCTAGGTGACAAGCCTCACTCGTTTCTCCTGCCTCCTGGGACTGCTGTCCCTGCTGCTGTTTCCCTGTCTCTCAGCCCTTCATGCTCCTGGGCCGTTCTGCCTGCTGTCTGCCATCTTGGACAACCCCAGTCCAAGAACTGCCCAGTGAACGGCCCAGACAGAAGGGCAGACGACCGTTCCCCTGCTACAAATGTCCAGGTTCTCACTTAAGATCGGCAGCTTCTGTTTTCTCCTGCTTCCTCCATGGTTCTGCTCCTTCTGTGATATTTTAAACCATTGGCATCCACTGCTTTCCAGGACACAAGGAAAGGTCATGAGGCACAAAGCCAGCGGTAGACAGTGGATTCCCACCAAGGAGGCTGAAGGGCACGCTGCATGTATCTGGGAGCCATCGTGGGCAGGCATCCCTGCCTCTAAGGAATACATGCCAGGCCCGGCAGAGGAGAGCTTGGGCCCCTGCGTGGTGGATGTAGCTGATGGCTACACTGTATAGATGGGGCAGCTAACAGAGTTTTATCCTGGCAAGAGTAATTCAACAGGGAAGATACATGTTGGCCATTAAATGAAAGTCTGTTCATGTCACCAGATGACAGGCTTACCTCCAGACTGTGTTTCAAAGACCTCCTCTTCTGAGTGTAATTTTAACATGGCCCTCCAGGCCCTTGTGTTTAAAGGTTCTTATTCCCCACATGGACTTTGGGCCAAGCAATGCTCATTTGTTAGCAAAGACTCTGTTCTTTCTTCTGCAAGGAAATTTCCCCTAAAAGCAGAGACAGGCACTTCTCTCCTGTGGGTCCCATGGGCGGGAGTGTTTTCACTTCTGTGGGGTCATCTTTCCCTTCACTGGGGCCACTCCTAGCTGACTTGCTCTGGGCTGGCATCTTGTGTATCCTCTTAGGGACACCTAGACATGATGCCCCTGGAGTTAGTGCCAAGGTAACTGAGAACAAGGAAGGACTGGGACTTCTTGGTCCTTGACTGGAGGGCAGCATTCAAACCTGGGCCCTTGGCTGAGACTCCGAAGGGGTCTCAGCCTTTCAACCCAAGTCCCTCAGGCTGGAAGCCCAGCCCCATGAGGTCTGCAGAAAATTCTGTGATCTGCGGTGAGGTGACACAGTCCGTAGCTGCCTGCCTACCACATTTGTCAAACTTCTGCCTCCTATCTTTCCATGGACTTTATTTCACTTTATCTGAAGTTCATGCTCAAGAAAGAACACAATGAGGCAGGTGGCCTGACCCCCACACGTGGTCACATGCTCTCACTAAACAAGGCAGGTGTGGATGTTCCCTGTTCCCTCTCCTCTGCATCGCAATCTGTAGACCTATGTTCTCACTCGAAGGTCTGTACCTTTGGGTACCTTTTGCCCATTTTGTTGGTCACCACTGAACCACTCACAGCTCCACATACTTGACTTAGTGGATACGGTGTATTACCAAGATGAAATTAATGTCATATTTTCTAAAACTGAGACTCTTAGAAGGTCCATTTATCTATCATCTGATCTGATTTCAACCTAATTCTACATCTCTTCATTTCCGTGTATTTGACTACATTTATTTTTAAGTTATTAGGTGCTTATGAACTCATTCTATGATGCTTTGAGAGACGCTCGTGTTTCTGGTGCCCCAGAGAGTGAGAATCTGTCCCTGTGACTCTGGATTTATTCAGTCCTCATGGCTACTGTTGACTGTCTTCGGCATAATTGATTCTGATAACATGAAGTTTTTATATTTTTGTTTCTGAAACAGCAACTTTGTAGTTAACAAATAATCTGAGACACAAAGTTCTGCACATATTTGTCTTCATTATATAATTAAAAGGTGACAGAGATGTGCCACTTTCAAAACAATTCTAGTTAGTTACTGAATTTTTATCCACTGAGTGGGTGTCCTAAATCCTCCCATCAACCCTCACCATTTAGAATTTCCCACCTCTCTGAGATCTTTATGATTTTACAAATATAATTATTATTCTGGTAAGATTCCAGAAAATCAAAGCCATGTCCCCCCAGGGGCACGAGACTCTGGCCCAAGTAAGGCCCGTGTGACGGGGAACAGATCAAGCGAGGCATCTGGAGGCGGTGCGCGGTTATCAGTCACCTTGAATAGCAGCCTGACAGCGCGTCGGGGGAGGCACCTGGAGCCACTCATCGACTCCCAATGACAAAGCCGCTCTGCATATTGCATTTCTGCTAATCAACGGAGCCTCCTGGTGGCTCACACATCAAGGCTGGCTCTCAGAGGAGGCGCGGGGAGGGAGGTGTGCAGGAGACAGCGCAGCGGCCGGCGCGACCCTACACGCAGTGGAGCGCGCTGGGCCCCGCCCCCGTGCATCCAGCTCCGCCAGCAGCAGGGCCCCCTGGTCAGGGGGAGCGGCCTCCCCGTTCACCACCCAGGCCTGGCACACTGCTTAGAGCAATGGGCCCCTGCCGAATTGGCTCTGAGACATGTGTATTTGGCTCTTCAGCCTCTTTTGGTGTTTTCCTTAAAATTTTTACTGAAGTGTTGCTATTTGACAATGCTGTGTTGTTCCCTTCTGTATGTAACAAACAGCTAGCCCAGTTGTGTCCGACTCTTTGCCACTCCATGGACCGTAGCCCACCAGGCTTCTCCATTCACGGGGTTGTCCAGGCAAGAATACTGGAGTGGGTTGCTGTTTCCTTCTCCAGGGGATCTTCCCCACCCAGGGATCGAACCCAGGTCTCCCGCATTGCAGGCAGATGATTTACCCTCTGAGCCACCATGTATATCCCCTCTTTATTAGATTTCCTTCCCATTTAGGTCATCATAGAGCACTGAGTAGATACAACCCCTGTGCTAGAAAATAAGTTCTCTTTAGTTATCTGTTTTATACTTAGTAGTGCATATGCCAACCCCGATCTCCCAATTCATCCCACCCTCTCTTTGTCCCCTTGGTGCCCATGGGTTTGTTCTCTCTGTCTGTGTCGCTATAGGACCATCTGTAGCATTTTCCTAGATTCAAAATACACGTGTCAATATACGATGTTTGGGTTTGCTTTTCTGTGTCTGACTTGCTTCATTAGTCATCATAAGCACTGAGTAGATACAACCCCTGTGCTAGAAAATAAGTTCTCTTTAGTTATCTGTTTTATACTTAGTAGTGCATATGCCAACCCCGATCTCCCAATTCATCCCACCCTCTCTTTGTCCCCTTGGTGCCCATGGGTTTGTTCTCTCTGTCTGTGTCGCTATAGGACCATCTGTAGCATTTTCCTAGATTCAAAATACACGTGTCAATATACGATGTTTGGGTTTGCTTTTCTGTGTCTGACTTGCTTCATTTGTACAGCAGCCTCCGGGTCCACCCAGGTCTCTGCAAACGCCGGGACTGTGTTCCTTCCGTGGCTGTCATAGCCCACCGGGTGTATGGGCCGCATCTTCATCCATTCATCTGTTGACGGGTGTTTAGCTTGTCCCCATGTCCTGGCTATTGCCAACAGGGCTGCAGTTCATGGAAGCATGCTTTTCTCTGCGGTTACTGGGTCGTATGATAGCTCTATTCTGTGTTTTTTAAGGACTCTCCACATGTCTCCCTAGTGGCTCTATCAGTTACACTCCCACAACAGTGTAGGAGGGGTCCCCTTCCTCCACACCCTCTCCAGCATTTACTGGTGTAGGGTTTTTGATGATGGCCATTCTGACCAACGTGGGGTGATACCTCATTGCAGTTCCGATTTGCATTTCTCTAGTAATTAGCGATGCTGAGCCTCTTTTTGCGTGCCTCTTGGTCATCTGTATGTCTTCTCTGGAGACATGTCTGTCTGTGCCACCCTCCTTTGCCCACGGTGCATCGTCTCCATCCACCTTTGTGCCTCAAAACCTATCTGTGTGCCCTGGGATGCATGGACTTCAGTGCTCTGCCCGAGCATTGGCTGGTATCTGAGACTGTAAAACATGACAGAAGGAGAGGAACTCTTCCGTACAAACACGCTAGACAACATATGAGGCTTGAAAGAGTGGGTTGGAGACATCTCAGTGGTGATGACCTACATTGCTCATCTAAGTGCAGCTCCCTATGCCCCAGACCTCTGGCAGCTGACAGTCAGCTGGGTCTCCGCTCCCATTACTTCTGAGCTCTCGAGGCTAATTCTGCTTGAGCTGCTGCTCCACGGTGGGGTCCGGATTTGACCACAGAAGGTTCGTGAATACAATAGAGGGTCAAGATGAGGAGTGTCAGTGGCAGGCTAGGTTGAGCTGCAGTGAGCGTGCTTGGCAACCTGTCAGGGGATGTGCGGGGAGAGGCACAGGCTGGAGGCTCGGAGTCCGTGCTGTCCTTTCAACAGAGGCCTTTCCAGTTTCCTGCGCCGTGCGCTTTTCTTTGATGGCCCTCAAAATGCATCGTCTCTGCCGTAAAATTGGAGTCTTGTTAAATTATGCTAGAAAGAAAGATCATTAGATGAATAGAGGCTCACAAACAAGTCTCAAGATGTCTTCACATAGGATTTTATATCATGAGAGTTGAATACAGCTGACTATAGTAAACTATAAGGAATTAAAGTAAGCATCGGCTAAATGAATGTGGGCATTCTGTGTGCCCAGCGCTGTACCAGACATGTGGGTCACGAAGCTAAATGAAAGAGTGTCTGTAAGCCTCTCGAGGGCGAGACCTCTGGGGAGTTCCCTGGATGGGTAGCTCCGAGAGGCAGAGGTGGAGTCAGGGCTGCAGAGCAGGCTGTCCTTAGGAGGCCATTTTCAGACATTTTAGGCATCTTTGGTATGCAAGAAGGATGCTTTGAACTCTCAGCATCCAGAAGAACAGAAGCCTTCCCAGTGGCTCATCCCTTAGGTACTCACATTTTAGTAATAAAATAATTATCGTACAAGCAGATTATATAATTCCACATTGTTGTGTGCCCAACAGCCCTTCTTCCTTTTGGTTAGGATGTCACATCCTGCTGCTTATGGGAATGCTCCCCGGATCTCTTCCTACATCCCCAACCTACCACAGATGTTCTAGTCTGTTGCTCAGAAATGGGACCAGCCACCTCCTCCGAGGCTACTGGACTGGCGTTAATTATATCAGAGACATGGGTGCCCACATTTGGGTTTTCTTGCTGCTGCTGTTTTCGTCCATTCTGAATTGCTGATCTCCTGCCCTTTAGTCTGGAAGCTGCTTCAGAGCAGAGACCTTCTCTGTCTGGTTCAGTCCCCTGTGCCCACCACGTGTCTGGCATAGTGGGTATACTCAGTCAGTGTTTGAGTGAAAGAATGGCTGAACTCACTTCCTGTCTGAAAGGAATGAATGGACACTCAGTCCAAACTGAGAACTTCCCTAGGACTTTTCTGATAGCCTTATGTGAGAGGCTCCTCTTTCCATTTGTCATAAAACTGTAAGGAGAATTGCAACAGAGCACCCTGTGGCCACAAGGCCCTCCTGGACCAGCTGGAGAGAGGAGACTGGCATGGTGAGAGGCAAGCTGAACGGGGAGATAGTAGAGGGTCCTGGCTCCAGCTGCCTCCAAGTCCATCAACACTCCTTCTCTTTCCAGTAACAAGACCCAGAAAGCCTCCCTTTTAGATGAATGAGTTTTTGTCACAGGCAACCAAGGAAACCTGATAATTCGAGTCAGGAGCAAAAAAATTTGCTTTCAGTGCCATGAGCTCAGAATTTTCTTTTCCTTGCTAAGGTAGTATCTACCTTCTTCAAAAGTGTTGTGTGTTAGCTACACAGTTGTGTCTGACTCTTTGTGACCCCATGGACTGTAGCCCATCAGGCTCCTCTGTCCATGGAATTCTCCAGGCAAGAATACTAGAGTGAGTTGCCATTTCCTTCTCCTTCTTTAAAGATGTTTATAAAAGGCCACTTTAGATCCGAGGGTGAAAATGCTCTGCAAACTTTAATCTGAGGTGAGTGTTTTGCTCTGAGACCTTAGAAAAATCGCTTAGTCGAATCTGCATATAAGGTCTAACCTGCGAAACAGGCGCGCTGTGCGGAGGCTTTGTCGCTCCGGCTCCTCCCTGGCCCACCCCTGTTTTCCCTGACTTTCCCATCTTCTTAGGTCAACACCGCCCCTCAGTCACTGGACCAGAGGGAGGCTAAGCCCTCCTCCTCCCTGCCCACCTGTGCTATGGGGTCCAATTCTCCCGAGTCCTGCCCCCCTGCCCACCTTCCTCAGATGCTCTCGTGGCCCCGTCTGTTCCTGCCTGCCGCTCCAGGGCCTAGGGTCAGAGACACCTGCAGTCCAGGGACCTGACCAGGCCTTGGTCCAGCCTCCAGTCAGCTCTGTGTTTTGTTTTTCTCTTTCCTGGCCAATTTGCTGCTTCCTGACTCGCCTTCTGCTCCCTCCCAGCCCCACTGCAATGGGGCTTCCACTCCCGCTTCACTCCTAAGCCATAGGACCTCCGGTGGGCTGCTGATGGGTAGTGCGTGTGTGTATCTGTGTACGACCGTGGATTTGTGTTAGAGCGGGGATGTGCTTGTGGGTGTGTGCCCCTTGAGTTCTCTGTTGCACCCACGCTCTCAGGCCAAGCTGGATTTGTCCATCTGTGTGCAGCACCCCCAGCCCCCTGCCGGGCCATGGGCCTCCCCTCTCCCAGCCCATGCTGGTCCCTGGCCCCTAACTCAGACCCACTCCATCATCAGTCCTCACTCAGCCCTCATCCACCTGACTCACCATGTGCCAAGTTCAAGGCCTGGGACCAGGCTGCTGAGACACAGTAAAAAAAAATGTTCGTTCTGCATTTATCCTGTCCTGGGGTCTGTTCGATGTCTCGTTTTCAAAAATCTTCAACATTTGTGGCTGTGGCCTCCAGCAAAACCTCGCTTTTTGCCATCAAAATGTGCAGAAAAAAACAGCCAGGCTGGTCCCCTTCTCACAAAGCCCAGACAAGGGCCTCAGTGTTAATTGCACGGAGCTTACTGCAGCCTCGTAGTTTTTCTTTATACAATAACTGATAGGTAAACTGTGATTGTGCTTGGAAATTACTTCCACTTAAATTCTAGTTTTGAGACCCAGCATGTGAGAGAGCCATGGCCCCTTCATTAACAGACCTGCCATGCCGGGTGTTGGCCTGGTTCTTCTTTTCAGGGTGAGTCATGCTGGCAAAGGTGGCATAGGACTCAGCTGACAGGGGGGCCTGATAGCAGCCACGGTGAGCGGGAGATTAAAGGCAAACTTCAGTTCTGGTGCCATGCGGAAAAGTCGAACTTTTGGGCAGTAATAATAACAACCATTTTCATCCTGATAAAATTTGCATGAGCGTTTCATGAGGAACATTGGGCTGGATGAGGCACAAGCTGGAATCAAGGTTGCCGGGAGAAATATCAATAACCTCAGATATGCAGATGACACCACCCTTATGGCAGAAAGTGAAGAACTAAAGAGCCTCTGGATGAAAGTGAAAGAGGAGAGTGAAAAAGTTGGCTTAAAGCTCAACATTCAGAAAACTAAGATCATGGCATCCAGTCCCATCATCTCATGGCAAATAGATGTGGAAACAGTGGCTGACTTTATATTTTTGGTCTCCAAAATCACTGCAGATGGTGACTGCAGCCATGAAATTAAAAGACGATTACTCCTTGGAAGAAAAGCTATGACCAACCTAGACAGCATATTGAAAAGCAGAGACATTACTTTGCCAACAAAGGTCCATCTAGTCAAAGCTACGGTTTTTCCAGTGGTCATATATGGATGTGAGAGTTGGACTATAAAGAAAGCGGAGCTCCAAAGAATTGATGCTTTTGAACTGTGGTGTTGGAGAAGACAGCAAGAAGATCCAACCAGTCCATCCTAGATGAGATCAGTCCTGAATATACATTAGAAGGACTGATGCTGAAGCTAAAACTTCAATTCTTTGGCTACCTGAAAGGAAGAACTGACTCATTGGAAAAGACCCTGATGCTGGGAAAGATTGAAGGAGGGAGGAGAAGGGGATGACAGAGGATGAGATGGTTGAAGGGCATCACCGACTCAACAGACATGAGTCTGAGTAAACTCTGGGAGCTGGTGATGGACAGGGAGGCCTGGTGTGCTGCAGTCCGTGGGGTCGCAGAGTCGGGCATGACTGAACTGAACTGAAAACGTGCCCCTGTTGGATCTCCTGCACAGCGGTGCCTGGGTGAATGTCAGCACCCATGGCTGTGACGTCATGACTGCCTTCTCCGCATTCAGACACAGTCTCCTCAAGTTCATCAAAGTTGTCATCTTGATGGACTCATGTGATAACATGACAAGGTCAAAGGTCAGTGCCAGGTGTGACTTGTGTGGCTCAGCCCTGCTCAGAGCTGGACCTGAGCACCAGCAAGCGTGGAGAAGGAGCTGGCTTCTCTTCTTCCTTGATTACAGGTTCCATAGTGAGATCCATGGGCCCCTATTTGGTAGCACTGAATCACCGCGGACAGGAAGTGGACTTGGAAAGGCTGGTGTGCCTGGAGCTAGGAGACTAGGAGCCCAGAGGAGAAGCATCACGTGCTGGGCCCACCTACGGATACGAGGGACGCCACCGTCACAGCCAGAGCTGCTCAGACAGCGCGGCCTGTGTGGAGCCGTAGGGGTGTGAAGACTGGCCTGGGCCCAGCCTCTGCAGAGGGTCTCCAGCCAGCTCCCGCGCCGGCGCTCAGAAGCCTTCGGTAGGGAGGGGCGTGCCTGGTGGCAGCCTCAGTGTTAATTGCACGGAGCTTACTGCAGCCTCGTAGTTTTTCTTTATACAATAACTGATAGGTAAACTGTGATTGTGCTTGGAAATTACTTCCACTTAAATTCTAGTTTTGAGACCCAGCATGTGAGAGAGCCATGGCCCCTTCATTAACAGACCTGCCATGCCGGGTGTTGGCCTGGTTCTTCTTTTCAGGGTGAGTCATGCTGGCAAAGGTGGCATAGGACTCAGCTGACAGGGGGGCCTGATAGCAGCCACGGTGAGCGGGAGATTAAAGGCAAACTTCAGTTCTGGTGCCATGCGGAAAAGTCGAACTTTTGGGCAGTAATAATAACAACCATTTTCATCCTGATAAAATTTGCATGAGCGTTTCATGAGGAACATTGGGCTGGATGAGGCACAAGCTGGAATCAAGGTTGCCGGGAGAAATATCAATAACCTCAGATATGCAGATGACACCACCCTTATGGCAGAAAGTGAAGAACTAAAGAGCCTCTGGATGAAAGTGAAAGAGGAGAGTGAAAAAGTTGGCTTAAAGCTCAACATTCAGAAAACTAAGATCATGGCATCCAGTCCCATCATCTCATGGCAAATAGATGTGGAAACAGTGGCTGACTTTATATTTTTGGTCTCCAAAATCACTGCAGATGGTGACTGCAGCCATGAAATTAAAAGACGATTACTCCTTGGAAGAAAAGCTATGACCAACCTAGACAGCATATTGAAAAGCAGAGACATTACTTTGCCAACAAAGGTCCATCTAGTCAAAGCTACGGTTTTTCCAGTGGTCATATATGGATGTGAGAGTTGGACTATAAAGAAAGCGGAGCTCCAAAGAATTGATGCTTTTGAACTGTGGTGTTGGAGAAGACAGCAAGAAGATCCAACCAGTCCATCCTAGATGAGATCAGTCCTGAATATACATTAGAAGGACTGATGCTGAAGCTAAAACTTCAATTCTTTGGCTACCTGAAAGGAAGAACTGACTCATTGGAAAAGACCCTGATGCTGGGAAAGATTGAAGGAGGGAGGAGAAGGGGATGACAGAGGATGAGATGGTTGAAGGGCATCACCGACTCAACAGACATGAGTCTGAGTAAACTCTGGGAGCTGGTGATGGACAGGGAGGCCTGGTGTGCTGCAGTCCGTGGGGTCGCAGAGTCGGGCATGACTGAACTGAACTGAAAACGTGCCCCTGTTGGATCTCCTGCACAGCGGTGCCTGGGTGAATGTCAGCACCCATGGCTGTGACGTCATGACTGCCTTCTCCGCATTCAGACACAGTCTCCTCAAGTTCATCAAAGTTGTCATCTTGATGGACTCATGTGATAACATGACAAGGTCAAAGGTCAGTGCCAGGTGTGACTTGTGTGGCTCAGCCCTGCTCAGAGCTGGACCTGAGCACCAGCAAGCGTGGAGAAGGAGCTGGCTTCTCTTCTTCCTTGATTACAGGTTCCATAGTGAGATCCATGGGCCCCTATTTGGTAGCACTGAATCACCGCGGACAGGAAGTGGACTTGGAAAGGCTGGTGTGCCTGGAGCTAGGAGACTAGGAGCCCAGAGGAGAAGCATCACGTGCTGGGCCCACCTACGGATACGAGGGACGCCACCGTCACAGCCAGAGCTGCTCAGACAGCGCGGCCTGTGTGGAGCCGTAGGGGTGTGAAGACTGGCCTGGGCCCAGCCTCTGCAGAGGGTCTCCAGCCAGCTCCCGCGCCGGCGTCAGAAGCCTTCGGTAGGGAGGGGCGTGCCTGGTGGCAGCCTCCTCCCCTTCCTCCGTGACTCTCAGCTCCCCGCCGCCCACTGCCTACCCGTGACCCCCACTCACTTTTTGAGCATCACTCCCCCTGCTCCCAGGCTTCAGAAAGCTGGGAATACTCCGTCATATGTGCCTCCTCTATAGATGTTTTACTCGCTGGGAGTGTTCCTGGAGAAAACAGCGAGCTGCTTGGAAGGGACGGAGCTCACAGCCCCAGGTTGGGCCCACCCGGCTCCCCCGGGCGAGGATCCCCTTTGCCGTCCTTGGCTTCGGCTCCTGGAACACGAGCTCTGACTTCAGGCAGCTGCGGTGAGGCCACCTTCCTCCTGGCTCTTGGTGACCCCAAGGGAGGCACCGAGCTGCTGTCCGATTCCAGCGTGGAGCCTGAGACGAGGGGCCGCCACCGTCTGCGGAGGCTCACCCCTCTGGGTGGGTCTCCATCTCTGCCCCTCAGTCCCTCACCCCCGAGGCCGTGAGCAGAATACGTTTGTCTTCCCAGCCATGCCCTTTCCCACCTGGTCAGGTGTCGCATCTCTCAGCAGCATTTCCAGCCTTTCTGCTCCATGGTGTGGGGGACAGAGCTCAACGGCCCCAAACACCCTGAGGATATATTTGCAACCCTTGATCTTGACCCTGAGGTCTTTGAGCAGGGACTGTGCTGTGTTTACCCTTGAATCCCCAAGCCTGGAGCTGGGCCAGGAATGAGGTTAATCCTGTCTGCTCAGCTGGGGTTGCTCAGACCGCTCTCTGGGCATCCCTTCTCTTCAGTGGGGCTTCCATGTCCCTGGTCCTTCTCCTGGGTCTGATGCCCAGGGGATGCGGGCTCCTGATGCTTCTGCAGCCAAGGGCACACTGGCTGGGCAGTGCTTCCTGACGATTGCCCTGGTGGGGCGGCCTCTCAGGCCAGGCTCGCCAAGGTCTGGAGCCCACTGGTGGGAACTGCGGCTCTCTGGCCAGGAACACGGGGTGGGACTGTCCTCACTGGCCTCTCGGGAGGGGTGGGTTTGCGCCTCATGGTTTAGGGGACAGAGCTCAGTGGCCCCAAACACCCTTGGGATATATTTGCTACTGCTGACCTTGATCATGAGCTCTTTGGACAAGGACTCTACTGTGTTTATCTTTGAGCTCGTCAGATCTGGATGTGCATTCTCATTCAACAACTACTGGTTCCTGTGGCCAGGATTTCCATCCAGAGAAACAAAATACATGTTTTTTTCTTTGAAAAAGTGGATAGGAGCTAGTTGTCCTGATATCGTTCATTTCCCTTGGTCAAAGCATGCAAAACCCCCCTAAACTCACAATGGAGCAACTTCCATTTCAGATCAGTTTCTCCTCCTCTAACATGGTCTATTTATTTTTATTGGTTTGTTTCTCATTAAATCCTTCAATTACTCTGCAGTGTAAAATGGTGAAATTATTGGCATGTGCCACCTTCATCATGTATCCGAGTTTGCTTATTACACTTGCAGAAAATGCCTGAACGGTATTTGGTTCTGTTGTGGATTGAGACAGAGTTAATAAATATTATTTGGGTTTTTTTTTCCCTGAGAAGCACTGCTTTTCTTGATTGTTTTTTACAGTTGGATTGGGAATATTGATTTATTCACCGCTGTTACAATAATTGTATACAAGGAACGAAAAATGCGGAGGTAACATTTCATCAGCTCCAGCAGATTAATTAGTTGTAGTAGATTAGGTACAGTGTTGCAGGGGAGATTTGCATTTAGAGGAAGAAAAAGTTTCTTCTTCTTCTGTTTTTGATCTTAAAAAGGCCAAGAGAATTTAATAGAGATGTTTTACCCGAAGCTGCTTCACTCATTAGTCAGTCAGTATTTCTGATGAGTCTAAAGGAACACAGTGAACAGCATCTCTGCCTCCTAAAAGAAGATGCTTGATGAATTATTGTGGGGGAAGGCCATGCAAAGCCAAGAGAGTTTCTTACAGAGGAAATTTTAAAAATTAGGAGAGTTTGAATACGTCAATGCCCCAGCAAAAGTTCCTTTCACGATTTTCGTGAGGGTTTCAGTATTCAAGAAACAAGAAGATTCCTTTGTGTTTTTGTAACCGAACCCTATGCATCGTGGTAGTTTTATTTGCACTTATTCTATCAAAGTGCAAAGCAGCCTGAACACACGAAGATCCTGTTTCCTTCACTGTTTCTCAGGTGGGAAAACCTTCAAGTATCCTGCCTGCAAAAACCTTCGTTTTCCCCGGGTAAAACCAGAGGCAGCTGAGAGATGCGCAGTGAGGTCTAGGCACGTCTCATGTTCCTGATCCGGGCTGATCCAACTGAACAAGAAGTGTTTCCAGGACTGGACCTGAGGCATTGAAGAGACGCCACACCTCCATTCTCCGCATCTCTGAACAGGAGGCTCTGTTCCTCCTCCGATGGACTCCCAAGGGCTGAGCCTCCTGCATCACAGTTGCTGAGGGCTTGGGTCGTGGCAGGAGGCGTTTCTAACCCAAGATACAGCGGCAAAGTGCAGCAGAGCTGGGGGAGGGGAGTTAAGGGGGTGGAAAGGGGAGGCAGGAAGCAAAGGAAGAGGAGACAGACCCTGACGGTGTGCGCGGGCAGGGAGGGCAGGATGTAGGTCTCCTGTGCAGGTGCCAGGTTCAGAGTGAGGCATCAGCTAGACAGCTCCGGGTGCCCACGCTGTAGACTGCGGTGCTGGCCGGAGAGGAGGGCTGGGCCGCCTGCTTGTGCTGGATGACGTGGCAATTACCTGGATCCCAGTATCTCCATTTTCCAGGGACAATGTGTCCATCACTGTTTGTACAGGCCCACCTGGGAATTCAAGCAGGGTTGGGGAGCATGGATGGCTTTGAGACTACAGAGGAGGTACATACCTCACTGCCGTGGCCACTTTGGGCTGGCTCCCTGGACGTGGGATCCCCCAAGGTTAAAGCGTGCCTTCGTGTCTCATGCCCGAGACTTCAGCTGGTTTCTTCTGTCTGCTCCGATGTCGTTCTCTTGTTTCTCTTTTTACTTAACCGCTTGCTGAGCATGTTGCAAACATAATTTTTTTTTTTAAGTTTTCAGATCTCTAAAGCACATTCCCCATTTACTTCTTGTGATTCAGAAATACAAAATAAGAAAATTGGGTTACAATTCTGCCACAAAACAGAATTAAAACTTAGAGTAGCAAACATGGGTTCTAACATATATCAAAAGAGCCGTATGTACTCTTGTCAACTTAAAAATGTCCTTAGGGTTATCAGTCAAGCAAGTGTAAGATATGTAATAGCTATCATCTCTTCTTCAAAACACCAAATCTGCCATCACTGCTGTGAACTACATAAGATTTAGTCCAGAATATGGAAGGATATGGTTAGTAGGCATTTTCCAAAGCTGAATCACTAAGAACTTAAAAACAAATCTTAAGAGTTGGAGTGGTCTTGGGATGTTGAAAAGTTCTGTCTTTGGTTGGACATTGGTGGTGTGACCCCAAGAGTCAAATTCCATATGCCCCCCACCCAAGGCCACTGGATGCCTTCATGTTGAAGCTGCTGTTGACGGTCACAGAGAACCCACGGCCTCCCACTCAGCTCCCCAGGAACGGTCTCTGCTGTGATGAAGCTTGGTTGGGATGAAACACGGGCATCCCAGCATACTTTTTCTGTTGTTAGAGCAGGGACACGTGGCCATCTGAAGTTTCCTTTGAAAGGACAAAACCAAGATCCTTCAGTATGGATGCTGCCCGTGGGGCGGCCTCTACTCTGAGCCTGTCCTTCTGATGTCCAGTACCGAACTGTGCAACTTCTCTCCAATTTTCACCTAAAAAAATAATGTCAGGGTAGCAGACACTTTAAAGAAGAGAACAAAGAGCTTTGTCCACCCTTCGCCTGGGGCCACATCTTCGTGTGTGTGTGCACATGTGTGCCTTCTGAATCCCCCCAAACACTGGAGCACACATCTCCCAAGAGCAAGGGCACACGCACAGTGCTGTATGTTGCTGGGGAAGCAGACCCCTGACGTGAGAGGTGAAGTATGAAGGCTTTAGTCAGGCTTTTCCCCAACTGTTTTAACTGTTTTACCTGTTGCTGTTCGGTTGTTCCGTCGTGCCTGACTCTTTGAGATCCCGTGGACTGTGGCATGCCAGGTGTTCCTGTCCTTTGCTATCTCCCAGAGTTTGCTCAAACTCATATCTGTTGAATTGGTGATGCCATCCAGCCAGCTTGTCCGGTCACCTCCTTCCCCTCCTGCCCTCAGTCTTTCCCAGTATTGGGGTCTTTTCCAGTGAGGCAGCTCTTTGCATCAGGTGGCCAAAAGCTTGGAGCTTCAGCTTCAGTATCAGTCCTTCCAATGAATATTTGAGGTTGATTTCCTTTAGGAGTGATTGGTTTGGTCTCCTTGCTGTCCACCAGACTCTCAAGAGTCTTCTGCAACACCAAAGTTTGAAAGTATCAGTTCTTCAGTGCTCAATCTTTTTGGTTCAATGCTCACATCCGTACATGACTATGGAAAAACCATAGCTTTGACTATATGGACCTTTGTCAGCAAAGTCATGTCTCTGCTTTAAAATACACTGTCTGGGTTGGTCATAGCTTTTCTTCTAAGGAGCAAGCCTCTTTTAATTTCATGGCTGCAGCCACTGCCTGCAGTGATCTGAGAGCCCCAAGAAAAGAAATATTACTAAATTGTTTTAATAAGTAGCAAACATGGGTTCTAACATATATCAAAAGAGCCGTATGTACTCTTGTCAACTTAAAAATGTCCTTAGGGTTATCAGTCAAGCAAGTGTAAGATATGTAATAGCTATCATCTCTTCTTCAAAACACCAAATCTGCCATCACTGCTGTGAACTACATAAGATTTAGTCCAGAATATGGAAGGATATGGTTAGTAGGCATTTTCCAAAGCTGAATCACTAAGAACTTAAAAACAAATCTTAAGAGTTGGAGTGGTCTTGGGATGTTGAAAAGTTCTGTCTTTGGTTGGACATTGGTGGTGTGACCCCAAGAGTCAAATTCCATATGCCCCCCACCCAAGGCCACTGGATGCCTTCATGTTGAAGCTGCTGTTGACGGTCACAGAGAACCCACGGCCTCCCACTCAGCTCCCCAGGAACGGTCTCTGCTGTGATGAAGCTTGGTTGGGTGAAACACGGGCATCCCAGCATACTTTTTCTGTTGTTAGAGCAGGGACACGTGGCCATCTGAAGTTTCCTTTGAAAGGACAAAACCAAGATCCTTCAGTATGGATGCTGCCCGTGGGGCGGCCTCTACTCTGAGCCTGTCCTTCTGATGTCCAGTACCGAACTGTGCAACTTCTCTCCAATTTTCACCTAAAAAAATAATGTCAGGGTAGCAGACACTTTAAAGAAGAGAACAAAGAGCTTTGTCCACCCTTCGCCTGGGGCCACATCTTCGTGTGTGTGTGCACATGTGTGCCTTCTGAATCCCCCCAAACACTGGAGCACACATCTCCCAAGAGCAAGGGCACACGCACAGTGCTGTATGTTGCTGGGGAAGCAGACCCCTGACGTGAGAGGTGAAGTATGAAGGCTTTAGTCAGGCTTTTCCCCAACTGTTTTAACTGTTTTACCTGTTGCTGTTCGGTTGTTCCGTCGTGCCTGACTCTTTGAGATCCCGTGGACTGTGGCATGCCAGGTGTTCCTGTCCTTTGCTATCTCCCAGAGTTTGCTCAAACTCATATCTGTTGAATTGGTGATGCCATCCAGCCAGCTTGTCCGGTCACCTCCTTCCCCTCCTGCCCTCAGTCTTTCCCAGTATTGGGGTCTTTTCCAGTGAGGCAGCTCTTTGCATCAGGTGGCCAAAAGCTTGGAGCTTCAGCTTCAGTATCAGTCCTTCCAATGAATATTTGAGGTTGATTTCCTTTAGGAGTGATTGGTTTGGTCTCCTTGCTGTCCACCAGACTCTCAAGAGTCTTCTGCAACACCAAAGTTTGAAAGCATCAGTTCTTCAGTGCTCAATCTTTTTGGTTCAATGCTCACATCCGTACATGACTATGGAAAAACCATAGCTTTGACTATATGGACCTTTGTCAGCAAAGTCATGTCTCTGCTTTAAAATACACTGTCTGGGTTGGTCATAGCTTTTCTTCTAAGGAGCAAGCCTCTTTTAATTTCATGGCTGCAGCCACTGCCTGCAGTGATCTGAAGCCCCAAGAAAAGAAATATTACTAAATTGTTTTAATAATATGAAATAAACCTCACCTCAGACCTAACGGAGGATAACTTAGCACATTTGGTGGTTATTCATTTTTATAACTTTAAAGGAAATAAACATTTTATTAATTTAATGATGAACCATAGCTCTTTAGTACATAGTAGGCATTTCAAGTTTGGTGATGAGCTGATGCTTGGATGAGAAAAGTCCTTCCCTTCCCATTTGAGACGAGTTTGGTGCAGCTTCCTTTGTCAGTGGGTTGAATTTCTTCTGTGAGCTTGTTCAAGGGGTCCCCATGGAGAACAAGCGCTGTTGCTATGCAGACTTGGAAATTTTCGTCCACAAACTTGGTCCCCTCTTGGAGAGCTGCATGCTGTCACATAGAAAAGTGAAGGTGCTATAAGAAAGGGCCCCGCCACTGTGCAGCTGTCCCCCACTCATTCTGCCGAGGAGCCCCTACTTGGCAGGCCCTCCTGTGCCAGGCGGCCAGTTGCAAGTGAATTAATGCCTATTGTTGAGTCGCGCAGTCGTGTCTGACTCTTTGTGACCCCATAGACAGTGGCCCGCCAGGCTTCTCTGTCCACGGGATTTTCCAGGCAAGTACACTGTAGTGGGATGCCATCTCGTTTACCAGAGGATCTTTCTGACCCAGGGATCGAACCTGCATCTCCTGCATTGGCAGGTGGACTCTCTACCACTGAGCCACCAAGGAAGCCCTACCAATCTTCGCAATTCCACTGAATTCTGTGAAAGCAGTTTGAGGATGCCCTTGACCTTGTGAGCTGGTCCTCCCCTAAGACAGCTGCACTGTTCTCTGCACTGAACACCCTGGCTTGGGGCTCCTGACAGTGGACGCTGTGGGGTCACCTGGCTGAAGCCTCTTTCCTGATGCACCCGGTTGCTCGGTTCCCATAAGCAAGTTCTGAACTATCTCGGAGCCTAACATTTGGAGATGTAGAGCTTCCTTCTGGACAATGGCCCAAGGAATGCCCAGACAGCTTGCTAGCCCTTTGATAAAATGAATAGATGTTGATTAAAGCATTCTTCACTGACATGATGAGTCATTCACATGCCCCCTCTGCCTCTCTGCAGAACCCAAGAAAAATAACTCCAGATCTCTCCAGCGCAGAAGAGAGTCCTGGGGAGTCCTCGGGTGAGGCTGGCCTGCAGGCTGCTGGCCCCACGTCCTCTCTGGCAAAGCAGCTGCCCGCCGTCTTCAGCTCGTCACCCCTCGCTGGTACCTGCTGGCCCAGCGTCTTGACCTAGATCCTAGAGCAGGGTTTGCTTCTTGAGCTCCTGGGTGTGGGGCTCTTCTGGGGACTACAGTGAAGGTCTGAGGACCTATGATGATGTCCTCATTTGTCTGCCTGCTGTCATCCATAGCTTCCTGGCAGGACCCTCAGCTGGGGGTCCTCGTTGTCCCCAGGCCAGGCTCCCCTCCTGCCTCTGCCCCTTGCCAGCTTTGGCACTTGGACTTTCTTACTCAATGCTCTTCCCAAGTCTGTGTTTCTCCTGAGTTAAATAGGAAGAAACCTGTCCTTATAAAACTCCTCTTGGTCTGAATAAGCTCCTTTTTGTGGAGCCTCTGCCACTCCCATGCTGTTTGGTAACTGTATACTCCCTCCCGGCAGCTCGGATGCTCAGGGCTCAGCGGGTCCTGTGGAGAAAGGCACGCGCCTGGTGTCATCATGGGCGCTGCAGCTCTAAGGGGCAGGGTGGCACCACTGGCCAAGGGCTCCAGCCTCACTGGAGGGCCTTTGCTTTTGAGAGGGAGATGCCAGTCGGGCTTCCCCACCCCCTCACGAATTGCCCCAAGTGCGGGTGACTCTGAGAAGCCACTGGGTCACGTGGGCTTAGCATGTCTCCACTTCTTCCCTGTAGAGGGGATGCTTGGTCTGAGGACCCTTCTCGTCAGTGGAAGAGGGTACAAGGAAGCCCCCTGATTGAGAAGAATCAGACCCTCCCCTCCACTTCTCAGCTGGACATGGGAGAGGAGTATAGCCCAGGGCCCCATAGGGGGTATCCTTAGGGGCACTGTGGATGGAGACACTGAGGACAGACCAGGTGGAACCAAACTGAGTCGGGCAGGATGCCAAGAGAATTTAACTGGGCTGGGTGGTTTTTGAGAGCTTGCTTCTAGGGCCCCCTCCAGAAAGGGATTTCAATTCAAATTTCCTGCCAGGTTCTGAAGCATCAGTTCATTTCCTTCTCTTTCTATTTGGCTCGAAGTTCCAAGTCTTTGCTAGCCTGCACAGCATCTGTGGATACGTTGAAGACTCAGCCTCATGGAGGCGATCGATAGTCTAATAGGGACTTCACAGCACAGCTCTGATGAAGCAAAACCCATTTCTGTCCGAGCCAGCTAGGGACAGAGGGAGGAAGCCTACGGAATAAATCCTGGAGAGCAGCTCTAGTGGAATCGCTTTCTGCCTCTAATTGATCTTCCGCTTTCTCAAGGAAAAGGAAATTAACAACCAGTGTGTGGTTTTCCTAAGAAAACCTGTGCTTCCCCAAGCAGGAGCCACGGTGTTCTGCCGGGCTGGCCTGCGGCTCCTGCTTAGCCAGGGACACACTTGGCATTTACTAGAAACTTGCTTCCAGCTGAGCGCCTGGGTACCCACAGGGCACACCCCCTCAGCCCACTGCCCTCCTCTGAGAGGCTGAGCAGGTCTGGAGCAGGGTTCCCCCTATTCCACACAGGGGTCCCCAACAAGGTGCACCCCAGGGGCAGTCTGGCCAGTAGGGAGACCAGAGCCGTGGCCTCCGTTCAGAACCTTGGATTCTTCTGCCTGAACCTAACCCTGCCTGCCCTCCACCACATGCAAACATGAAATAAACTGTTTTAAAGAAAGCAAACTCACTAAGATGTGAAGTGTGAGAAATTCTGTGTATCAGCTGTGTCTGAGTAACATCCTGGTGGCTCAGAAGGTAAAGCATCTGCCTGCAATACGGGAGAGCTGGGCTCGATCCCTGGGTGGGGAAGATCCCCTGGAGAAGGGAACGGCTACCCACTGCAGTATTCTTGCCTGGAGAATTCCATGGACAGAGGAGCCTGATGGGCTACGGTCTATGGGGTCACAAAGAGTGGGACACGACGGATCGACTTTCACTTTTCATATCTGAATAAAGCTTAAAAAAAATCTGTATTGCTTTCACTTAAAAAATACATATAGTAGGCTTCCCAGGTGGTTCAGTGGGTAAAGAATCCACCTGAAATGCAGGAGATGCAGGAGGTGTGTGTTCAGTCCCCGAGGCAGGAAGCTTCTTTGGAGGAGGGCATGGAAACCCTCTCCAGTACTCTTGCCTAGAGAATGCTATGGACAGAGGAGCCTGGTGGGCTACAGTCTTTGGCGTCGCAAAGAGCTGGACACGACTGAAGTGACTGAGCGTGCGTGCAAGCGCTGTATAGCACAGGGAACTCTGCTCCCATTTAGGAGCGGCCCAAACAGGACAAGAATCTGAAAGGAATTGGCACACGTTTGTGGATAACTGAATCACTTTGCTGTGTTCCTGAAACTAACATGACATTGTTAACCAACTATACTCCAGTATAAAATAAGAAGAAAAACCCCCCACAAAACTATTATATATATATATAGACATGCTGAAATTAAGCTTTAGACTTTTCTGACGAAACTTCTGCACCAGCCATCCCAGGGTGAGTGTGTGTGTGTTTGTGACATGTGTATTGTGTAGAGTGTGTGGTGCGTATAGTAGGTGAGTGTGTGAGTGTATATGTGCATTTGTGACCTGTGTATTGCGTAGAGTTTGTGTGTGTGTGGTGTGTATAGTTTGTGAGTATGTGAGTATATGTGTGTGTGTGAGATGTGTTTGTTGTGTAGTGTGTGATGTGAGTGTTGTGTAGAATGTGTGGTGTGTATGATGGGTGTGTATGATGGGTGTGTGTGGGGGTGGTGGTGGCTAGGTGTGTGTTCCCTGCAGTTTCTCCCATGGCCAGAGCTCTGCACCGTAGCTGGTGCCCCTTCTGTAGAGGTGGAATGCTGGGGGCACTCATGGAAGGGGCGCTGAGATGGAAGTGGCCGTGACTCGGCAGAGACAGCAGTGCTGGTCTGTGCGGGCAGGGGTGCTGGGGGCTCCGACGGCGGGGCCCCAGCCCACGGGTGATCACACGGGGCTGTCCCCTCGCCTCTCCCGTGATGGCGGCTTTCGGTGACACGGCCAGGCCCGCTGCCGGAGGAGTGGCTGCTGAGCCCCTGACTCACCGCTCTCGCGGCGGGCTCAGCTCAAAGCCCACCTCATACACGTGCCCCCCTGCTCCTCGAGGGGCCCTGAGCGGCTTGTCATTGGCCTGACTTCCCGCAGGAGGTGGTGGGCCCTGGGCCCCTCCAGGCCCGCCCCCTGCCCCATCTGTGAGCCGCGGTAACAGCACCGCCTGGGCAGGGCGCTCAGGAGGAGCAGGCCTGGAGCAGCGTGGGCAGGAAGGCGTGGGGCTGTGGGGGCTTCTGATTCTGTGATGACCTTCAGGTGACTGGGCGTCCCTGGTGGCTCAGATAGTAAAGCGTCTGCCTGCAGTGCAGGAGACCTGGGTTCGATCTCTGGGCTGGGAAGATTCCCTGGAGAAGGAAATGGCCACACACTCCAGTACTCTTGCCTGGAAAATTCCACGGACAGAGGAGCCTGGTAGGCTACAGTCCATGGAGTAGCGAAGAGTCAGGCACGACTGAGCGACTTCACTGACTCACTCAGGTGACTTGACGGCAGAGTTTTGTGTGAAGTCTCGGGACCCGACTCAGGATGCTTACCTCCCCACGTGGCTGCACGTACGCAGCGCGGGTGCCCAGGCGGAAGGCTGCCCTGAAGGAGCCAACTGGTGGGCTAAGTGTTTCCTGCCAGCGTGAAGCTAGGGCATGAGGCATCCTGGGGCCAGCCCCAGCGCCCGGGTGCCACGGTCATGCCCGCAGCCTCCGTGGCGATGTCAGGTCTGAACGGCGTGACGGAGGCAGAGGCCGTGGCTCTCCGGTGTGGCGACCCCAGCCTTCCGCTTGGCTAGGAAGCGGCCCTTTTACGGACTCTTCTGTGCAAAGCTCAATCAAGGGCACGTTTCTCTTATCAGTCAGATGAGGAGCTACGGTTATTGCGGGAGAGCGCGGCCCGGCAGGGTGGAACCAGCCGGGCTGCCTCTGGAAGGGTAGAAGTTCAGACACGGACGGATGGCCTCCCAGGAGGCCAGCGGAGCAGTGTGGGGTGACACCATGACACTCAGCCTGCCCCCGAGGAGATGTCTGTCTGTCTGTCTGTCTGTCTCCTGCGGGACTCAGACTGCGTTTGGAATCAGATCAACAGCTTTGGGTTTCAGTTTCCTGCTGATGGACAGAAAAATGAGACCTCAAAAAAAAAAAAAAAAAAAAAGAACCCTTCAATCTACAGGAAGAATCCGGGAGAAATTAAAAGGCTTGGGGGACAAGATAGATAGGTACCTGTGAGCGCTCCAATAATGGTCATGAAAAGGCTTGGAAACTGCAGCAAGGAATTTTGGAGAGCTGCGTGGAGGAAAAGTGTGCGTTCAGCAGAACCCAGCACTGCGGCTGCCGTGGAATAGTTTTAAATGCCTTTTCCCTCATAACGAGATTATTCAGTACAATGTCATTGCCGCCACGACATTTTCTTTAAAGTCATAAAGGCCTACCTGGTAATAAAAGGGCTCGGAATAAAATTAGGAATACCGTGTATAAATTATCTTTAACCTCAGCTTCGTTTGGATGGTGACTTTTTAGACCTGATCAATTTTCATGAAACTATCCACATAAAACTGTGAAAAAATATTTGATCCCCAGCTCTCGTGAAGGCAGCAGTAACACGGCAGCAGCTTCGCCTCCACTTAGCGGGGCTGTTGGTGCCAGTCTCTGTGGGCAACGTGGGGAGGCAGGGGATAATTCTGAAATTTAATGTAATTTCTCAGAACGTTGTCAGGGAAAACATCTCCGCTGATATGCATATTTTATATGAGCACTGCGTAGTCAAGGACATTCAGCAACTTAACAAATTTTCTGCTTAGTTGGAAAAGCATTCACTCACACAGCTCGGACTTTGCCTGGCCTTGCAAGGGTAAATTGCTCGAGTGAAGTTACTACATTTTCCCTCCACTGATTGTCTCCTTCATGGGCTCCCCTGCAAAACCCTCTCAGTGTGGACTGGGGAAGGAGGCGGGAGGCATGACCAGGAGATCCTACGTCTGGAAACATCCCGCACCGGGCTGGCCTGTCTGGACCCGTGGAGAATCTGATGGCTCACAGTATCTGATGGCCTTTCTGAGAGGTGTTTGTTCCTGTAGCTGAGTGTACAGCACTGTTTCCTCGACCCTGGAGGGGACTGCCAGCTTAGAAAGCCCCTCAGTGGGAAGGGAGGGCTTCTGTGTGTGTGTAGGGAATGGCAGACCACTTCAGTATTCCTGCCTTGAGAACCCCATGAACAGTCTCAAAAGGCAAAAAGATAGGACACTGAAAGGTGAACTCCTTAGGTCTGTAGGTGCCCAATATGCTACTGGAGGTCAGTGGAGAAATAACTCCAGAAAAAATGAAGAGATGGAGCCAAAGCAAAAACAACATCCAGTTGTGGATGTGACTGGTGATGGAAGCAAGGTCCAGTGCTGGAAGGACCAATATTGCATAGGAACCTGGAATGTTAGTTCCATGAATCAATGCAAACTGGAAGTGGTCAAACAGGAAAGAAGCTCACTGACAATCAATTCCTGAATTTCTGGACAATATGAGGGCCCGGCTAGAATTCTCTCTTGGCGATCCAGAATTTCTGGAGAGCCTTGTTCAGCTCTCCCTACTCAGTCCTTTCTCTGCATCAGTGGGTCCCCTCTGCAAGTGGTGATGGGGGACCCTGGTGGGAGTGGAGTCCCTGCAACCCCCACTGGGGTCCCTGCCTCAGGGGTGAAGGCTGTGCCTGCCCAGCAGACCTCCCTCCTCCTCCCCAAACCCCCTCTGTGGAGGCTGAGGTCAGCAGGTGCAAGGCGAATGGAATATCAGCCATTACTCTCCTCGTAATCCGGACATTACGTTTATAGACCTTTTGTCCCGACGGTTCCCAGAGGACGTTTGCAAATTTAACAAACTGTGCCCGAGAAGTCCAGCGACCTCTCAGGCGAGCAATGGGAATCATTGCAGCAGTCCACCTCCCAAGCCCCTGCCCTGGACTCTGGAACCCAAGTCCAGAGCAGGGTCTTCTGTGAGCCCGTGGAGTCCAGCTTATGCCCAAGTTCCTTCCAAAGGCCCCGACCTGGACAGAGCAGCGGTGACCCGTCAACCCCTCAGCCGTTTGAAGCCGCCACCCTGATTCCCGTCCCGGGACAGCAGGAAGACGTCCCTCCCCGAGGGCTGTGTGCCCACCTTCCCGGGCACGAACTCTCCTCCCTGCACGCGGCTCTCTGGGGTGCGCCTTCCAACCCGACCTGGGGGCACCGCCCCCAGCAGACACAGGGCGGTGCAGAGTCCCCTGCAGCTCCGGGACCCCACCCAGCGAGGGCACTGGCCTGGATTGGAGATCCATTTGCTGTCCCTGAGAGACACGGCCCTTTGAAAGAAGGCTCCATCTGTGGGCACGCTGGAAGCTTCACTCAGAGTGCGGGAGGGGCTTGGGGGGCTGCTGAGCACGTGGACCGAGGGCCACCCTCAGCCCCGACCTCCCACTCCCCACGCTTGGTGCTTCCTGGCTCCCTGCTTCCCCAGGACATCTAAAGTGACGCCACTCCAGCTGGACCTCCTCACGGGGAGCTTTCTCAGAAGAGACCCCGGGGCAGAAATCAGTGCCGAGAAAGGCCTCTCGCACCCTGCCCTTAGGTGTGAGAGGATCGCCCAGGGGTGGGGGTCTCACTCACTCTGGTGTTCCAGGAAGGGATGGGTCCCAGGCGTCCCCTTGCTACTTGCTTGTTTCTTCCGAAGGCAAAACCTGGCCGTGTCCTGGGGACCTGTGAGGTGGTCTCACACACACACACGCACACACACACACACATACACAAACTCACACACACGCACACATGTGCATGCACACGTCTCCACCTGAGCCTGAGTGCAGGGACCAGTGTCTGGCTCCGGATTCTGCCCGAAGGTGAGAAGCCCCTTCCAGGCACAGGCAACCCCAGACCCGTGGGCCTTCCCTTGAGACGAGCGCAGCCTGAAAGGCTCGTCCACGCAGAAGCCTGGGCTCTGGAGACGCAGAGGCGCGGGGGGAGGCTGCAAGTTCACGGTCATGGTTGGGTCGCCTCTGGCTCAGGCCTGACAGCCTGACGGAAGGCGGGCGGCAGCTGGGAGTCCACGGGGTCTCAGCCCATCTGAGTGTCTTGTCCATGATGCAGGGGAAATCCAGGCTCAAGGAGAGAGAGTTCCCAGCCATGGGGAGCAGCCCGTGGTGGCCGGTAGGGCCTCAGGACGGAGTGGGGGTGGGGGACCCCAGAGCATCCAGGGACTCTCAGGGCAGAGGGCCCTGTGGGGCCAGTTAGGGGGCACCCTGGAGCCAGACCCAGCCGCGGCTCCTCCGTCCTTCCAACCTTCCCACGGAGTCTGGCCAAGTCCTTCCAGAAAGGCAGAGAGCTCCCTGAGACCACTGTCCTCCCCCCCCACCCCGACTGCACAGTAACTGTGATTCAGGGGCCCTGGCTGCAGCGTCTGCCATCAGACAGACCCCTAGGCCACCACGCTGTGCCTCTGGTCCCCCAGCCCAGGCCCAAGCCCTCTGTTTCCTGACGCACAGAGTGGGAATGTGGCTTTCCTGGCACCGCGTGCGAGTTGGAGCAGCTCCAGCTGCTCACGGTCATCGCAGCACCGGTTTCCAAGCCCTGGTCATCGTTACCCACAGAAGTATGCTGCCTTAGCCACAGAAGCAAAGAGGGGCTTCCCTTGTGGCTCAGCTGGTAAAGAAAGAAAAAGTGAAGTTGCTCAGTCGTGTGACTCTTTGCGACCCCCATGGACTATAGCCTTCCAGGCTCCTCAGTTCATGGAAGTTTTCCAGTCAAGGATACTGGAGTGGGTTTTCCCGACCCAGGGATCAAACCCAGATTTCCCGACTTGCAGCTGTCATCATAGGACGCTCCGAGGAAAGCTGGCTTTGCTGCCCTGTCCTGGTGGAATGGGTGCAGGCGTGGTGGAAGGGTGGGCCGCTGCTGGTGTCCGGGGGACAGGGACCGCCCTTCTGGGCGGGTGGGGCCGCGTGCTGGAGGAGCCCCGTAGCAGAAGCTCCAGGCCCCTGCTCGAGGATTCCGGCTCCTCCCAACACGGTGCAGCGGGGGCGGGAGCAACCTGGGTGGTGGCTTCCATTCTGGATTTAATCATCCTTAAAACTGTTCCATTCTGGGGCGGTATTTCTCCAGATTCGGGCTGTCCTTGAAGAGGGGACCTCACAACCTCACATCTGCCTGATGCATGAAAGCTGCCAGCCCCTCCCAAGTCCCCCTCCCCTGTGCTGCGGACCTGCCCAGCCTGTCTGAGGAACCAGATGAGGCGGTCTAGACAGTGGACGCCACCCCCTCCCTGGCTCCAAGTTCCTCTTCCACTTCCTGCCCTGCCGGCGGCCCCACCAACCTTCGAGGGAGTTTCTCTAGTAGAGGAGCTAGTCGGCGCCAACTGTGCCATCCATGGCGGCTGCCTCTCGAGCTCAGGGGCACCCTGACCCTCACCCTCCCAGCCCGGGCAGCCTGCCTGACTCAGCCTGATCCCTCATTCCTTCTGGGTGTCTCAGCCTCTGAGGCCCAGCACTGGGGAGTCGTCAATCCTGCAGGACAGGCCTGAGCTCCATGCAGACTCTTGCGAAACCAAGACTGTGGATGTGGGAGTGTCTACCGTTGTGAGATCCTTGTGACGTAACTGCTTCTGCTACTCACAGCCGCGTGGCCTCGGTCGGTCTCCCCTCTGCCCTCTCTCTGGCCCTGCCTTCTTCTGGAAACTTCTGCTCTCTGGCCATTCAGGCACATATGCCTGGGGGCGCTGGGCTGGACCCAGGACTCCAGCTCCGTGTGTCAGAGATCCAGGTGCCTGGGCTCAGAAAAGGGTTTCCCGGGAAGTTGGCTTTGAAACTGGAACCTGTTGCTGCACAATGTTAGCCTGGAGATTGGAGCGTCTGGAGGATGTGGCGGAGGGGTGGGGAGGGGGGCAGGGTCCTGGAGGAAGGGCAATCAGGCGGCATCTCTGGATGGCTGAAGGTGAGAAGATACAGCCAGCACCTCTGAGGAGCCACAGGGGTCAGCAGATCAGGGGTGGGGTAGGGGCCTGACCCAGGATGGCGGGGCGGGCTTCCAGGCATAGTGGGGAGGTTGGATGTGTTCTGGGAGCAGGGATGTGTCTCCAGGGCATCTTCCCAAACACCCCCTCTTCCCTTGGTGGTCCCACAGCTGCTGAAGCCCCCGTCTTCTTTTCAAGGGTCCACTGCCTGCAGAAGCAAGGTGAGCACAGAGCCCCGTGTCCTCTGTTCTGTCCTCCGGCCCCGGGGAGGGGGCTGGCAGGCTAGCCCAGCATGATGCCCAGGGCAGCGGGGCCACTTTTCCTCCAGGGAGTTGGGACTTCTCTCAGCCGCAGAGCCCAGCTCTAGCCTCTCCCAGCCAAGGCCCCTGCAACTCGAAGATAGCAGTAGTCACTGTTTCCTCCTACAGCTCAGGACCCACCTGGATTTTAATGGCTTCTTTTCCTGTCTGCCCTGGACTTAGCTCCATTTACTCATCATCCTCTCCCAAAGAGGGTCACCCACTGGGCATCCAATGCATCCTTGAGAAGGTTGCAGTTTGTAGAAAGTGCTGTAACGTTGCCCTGTGGACCATGGTCAGAAACTCTGGCTGCACGTCGAAGATACCTGCAACGCTTCTGAAAAATGCAGATTTCCTGGCCACACCCTCAATTTCCAGCTGCAGCCTCGTGATGTCTTTTGAGAAGTTCATGTCAACTTGGTGTGGGAAAACTTCTTGTGGTCTGAAGCCAACTGCTTCTCAGAAATAGGATCATTTCTTTCAGGTAAGAAGGACCATTGAATGAGCAAATAGGATGCCGCTGATTTCTCCCTGGTGTCCCAAAGCTAAACACTAGTCATTGGCCAATGATTTTTCTGGGAGACACAGTGACATCATCAATGATGTTGGGGTCAGAGCAGAGAAATAAAAGCCATGTTAATTTCAAGCTCCATTAAAACTCTAGTTTTAAAAAAATCAATATTTTCTGAACATAAATGAGAAAAAAAATGGTAGGACATGGAATTCCATTTCAAGCTTTTAAGTCTATGACCAGCAAGGGATGAGAATATTGGCAAAAAAAAAAACGCTCGAGCATTTGATAATCTCCATCGGAAATGCTAGACACAAGCATAGATTATTTTAGATAATTGTTTATTGAAGCAAATTGATGTCGCAGGCATTGGGTTTTGACAGAAAGTCAACTTTGCCAATGGAAACATCTAATACCCTAGAACCTGTGAGCAAATCAGGTGATGTTCTCTCAAAGTGGGCTCTGCTCTTCAGAGATGATGAAATGGACTTCTGTCCAACCCTCTCGTTCTTCCCATGGTGATCAAATAACACCTTCTTGAAGGGACAGGAAAATCAATGATGGACCAGAAGCAAACGTCCTGGAGGATTTCCATCTGTTTGGAAGAAAACTGCTGTGAAGCTCCGCTGCACTGTTTGATAAGTCCTTTCGTTCCTTTGGTTGTTGATGGTTCTCCTTGTGTGGTGAGAACACACAGCCCCGTGGAAGGGCTGGGGGCCTCTAAAGCCTGGCCTCGGGCAGCCTAGCCTAACCCCCTCCCCGGGACCAGGCAAGGATGCAGTTAGGACTCAGTGATGCGTGCGATCAGCCGACAGAGGAAATGTTAACTTCTGTGCACAGCTCACAGTCCTAACAGTTATGAATTTCAACTCCAAATGCCTCCTTAAGAAAAAGCTAAAACTATCTCTCATCATTCAGCTTTCCTTTTTTCATTTTCTGAAATGGAAACAAGGTGTGTTTACTTCAATAAGTCTATAAAGCAAGTTAATGCTTTAACTAGCTGATGCCGATTCTTAAAATAATTTATTAGGTGTGTTCCATCTGTGGTCACATTGCGTCCCTGGAGAGAAAAAATGACCATGCCAACCATAGCCGATTTCAGCCTTGTGGGATCATGCGTGGTGTCTGGCATGGGCTTTCCATTCTGTAACGGTGTTAGGAACCTAAAGCCAAAATTTCCTGATGCCTGGGTTTGCAGGTGACTTCCAAGAGCCTCTTTTCTCCTCTGATAGGTGATCTCTAGTCAAAAACATATCTGTTTCAATCAGTCCATCCTACCATTTCTGGAACTAGATGGCAGCTTTGCCCAAAGAGATTAGATCCACAGTTGTATCCGGAAGAATGAGCCAAGTTCAGTATCACAGCAGCCGTGCCGTTCAGGCACATTCTCCTGCCTTTGTTTTGGCAAGTATTTCCCGTCGCTGTGTGTGGCGGTCAGTTCTTGTGTGATCTGCTTGATTCAGGCTGAGTTGGCCGGTTTATCGGAGCGGCAAGAGACCTCTGTGCTGGCAGCTTTGGACTCTTTTTAGAAAGAGCCCCCAGCCAAGATGGGTGGAGCAGTTTCTTGGTGGAGCCCTGGCTTCATTTTCTCTTAAAGGGTTGCTGGTTCCAGACCCACAATCATTACTTGTCCACATGTACTTCGATCCCCCTGAGTTTTCCACCTGCATCAGTTTTATTTCCCTCTTTGAACCACCCACCTCCAAATCACCGTTGCCGTTGTTCGGTCTCTCAGCTGTGTCTGACTCTTTTCGACCCCATGGACTGAAGCTTGTGGGGCTTCCCTGTCCTTCACCAGCTCCCGGAGTTTGCTCAAACTCGTGTCCGTTGAGTTGACGATGCCGTCCACCATCTCATCCTCGGTCCATCTTGTTCTCAACCTGCCTTCAGTGTTTCCCAGCATCAGGTCTTTCCCAGCTCCCCATGGATTTGTCCAGATCCCTTTGCCTCCCCTGGATTGGCAGGGCCCCTCTGCCCAGTATTTGCATCAGTCAGAACATGAGAGCTCTAGCGAGCTGCCCACACATCTTTCCCATCAGAAGAATCTGGTTTGGTTTACTTTGGAATGTTGCGTTTGTCACCACGAGTTTCAACAGCTGAACATCCAGGGCGAGGCTGGGCTCCATTGGCCCTGACGCCAGGAATAGTTGGCAAGGACATGCCAGAGGCAGCGCGTGCTAATTGCCCCAATCCTCCGCCTTCCCTGGGAGTGTGAAGCCCCCTGCTCTCTTGGGCTTCCTTTAAGCCTCGCCTTAGACATTCTAGAGGACGGACATTCTAGCGATGCTTAGATTGTGAGGAGCAGATGTTTTTGAACAGTTCTCTCCAAATGGTAATCCTGGACTTTGATAATTATGTGCAGATGATAAATTTTCACATAAGAAACCCGTGTCTTTTACTATCCTTGAGTTTTAGTCTGTGAAGTCTGTGCATTTCTTTGCACCCAGATTGCTTGAGAAGTGAGGGGCTCACCCCTTGACAAAGGGGAGGGACAAAAAGATGAAAAGAAAAGACTGATTTTTCAAAGCCAATTACATCCCTGTCTCTGAGATGCAAACCAAAGTTTGGAGAGAAAAGAAGTGGTGTGTGTGGGCGTGGATGGGATTTTCTTAATCTGGGAAGCTGGTTCTGCCCATGAAACATTTCATCAAAAGCTAATGTGAAACTGATGTGCTCATCAATATTTATGTCCTCCCGGCTGGCTGTGGGGCCCTCAGCCCCCTCCCTTCCCTTGCCAGGCCATTCAAATACTTCGACAAAGGAAAACAGTGGAGCCAAATAGTACAGGTCGGCTCAGAAGTGTTTCCTTCCTGTAAACATGCTGTCTCCCTTCCTTTTAGCTATTTATTTTTCACTTGAAAGCTCTGGCTCCCTCCTCAAACCTGGAAACACTTACTGAGTATCTGCAGGGCAGGCTGCACTTGGTCCAGGCCTCCAACCTCTGCATGGCTGAAGTCCACAAGAAGGAAAGTGGGAAAAAGAGGCGACCTTTGGAGTCCATGGACCTTCTCTTGTCTAATGTCGCAGCAGCTCTGAGAAACAGGGGTGAAGATGGTCACCATCTACAGGTGAGGAAATGGAGGTTCTGAAAGCATCAGTAACTATCGTACCAACTGGGAGCAGATCTGGACCTTTTGGAAGAGGTCAGAGCCATCCCCTAGTCCCCAGGCTTCCTGGTGGTTCACGACCGGCCTGTGGTGGCCTTGGGTAGCTCAGCCTGCCTTCAGAGCTTGGGGTACACTTCCTTAGCAAAGAGGGCTCAGAACCTCCCTGAGACCAGCAGGAACTTCTCCCTTTGCCCCAGGAGTAAAACAGCTCCTTGGACATCTTCCTTTGTAGACCGTGTGTCCTAGAGAGCAGGGCAAGGTTGGGTCTAAGCGATGTCTATGGCTGAGTATCTCTCCTGCACCCAAGCATCAAGGAGCCCCTGGGAGGATGTTAGCTATGCAAGGAAGGTGAAGGGATGGGGAGCATGGCAGGAGGCAGCCACTCTCCTCCACAGGCCCGGGTCATCTGGGGCTCAGGCGTCCCTGAGGTTTCATCATGAAAGATTAGCTGCATCCAGAGCCAGAGTCCCATGACTGCATGCCGTCCCGAGCTTGTCCCCAGGAAGGAACTGCTTCCTTTAGAAGCCACCACTTTTGCCTTGCTTTACACCATCTCCATGATCCCAGAACTTCTGAGCTTGATTTTATAAACCTAGCGGGGGAAAAAGGCCCAGCCAAACCTGAGGCTCATTACTCATAGAAACTAATGTTTAAATACACAACCCTAGCATAAATTTACATATAAAGAAGGATGTTGGTTGGAAAAAAAAATCTGTTATCATAACATTGTGGTTGGCATACAAAACCACAGGAGGCACATATGTAGAAGTTATGGTTGCTTGGCAACCGTAATTGCCCAGTTTAATGCCTAGGCAGATAGACTGATGGTTGAAATGCAGTGTGGGGAGACCCCACATCTTCCACCACCCATCGGGGTGGTGGGTGAGGGTGCAGGGAGGGTAGCTCTTAGATGAAGACCTGTCCAGAGGTCTACTCTGCACCTGAGACAAAGGCCATGCCCACCATCAGAACCTTTCCATCCGGCCTGCCCTTGTCGTGATCCATTTCTCAGCTCCGCAGAATTAATGGCACTCAGGCTTACTCCACCCTCTGGGGTGGCGGGACTGGGGGCTGGAACTTGCTGGCGACCACCGTCTTGCACATGGTGGAAGACCCTGGAAGGTCTTGGAGACAATGTGACTGGGATGAGCTGGGACAGTGGTTTGCATTCTCAGCTGGGAACAAGCTCAGGGAAGAAGGGACAGCAGAGTGAGCCACCGATGCCAGGACCAGCCCCCACCCCCTGCCAAATCCTCCTTTACTCTGAGGTCATCAGTGGCTCCTTACGGCCTTAGAGACAAATGAACATCAGTCAGTGCGCTGACCATCTAGTCCTGCAGTGAAGCTCCACAGGGCAGACTCTGCCTTCTCGTCCACATTGTAAACACACCCCGCTGTCTTGTGGGAGAGATATAATCTAACAGGGAAATGCCCAAATATCAGCTTGGTTACTCAGCAGTGTGAGCAGCCCCCTCTGTCTGTGGGGACTGGGTTTCTGGGAGCCCACAAGCTGACAGGAGTGCAAGCCCACCCCCATGCCCTCCACACAAGACCACCGCCTCTCTGCAGGGCCCAGCAGGAGGCCTGGGGTCCGTGGCAGAGCCCCGAGAGCTTTCTAGAACCTCCAGATCTGTTCTGCCAGTTAGCACAGGGGACACCGACCTGCTCGGAACCTCAGTTTCCTCATCTGTTTTGTGAATTCTCTCACTATAAATCAAGCACGATATATAAAAAAATGAGGCAAAGAGAGAAATTTAAAGAAAAGCCATCACCTCAATATGCTTACCTATTAATCACTGCTCATCCCAAGCCTGGAGGAGGGCATGGCAACCCACTCCAGTATTCTTGCCTGGAGAATCCCGTGGACGGAGGAGCCTGGTGGGCTACAGCTCATGAGGTCACAGAGTCAGACACGACTGAGCGACTAAACATATCCGAGCCTGGATCTTATTAATGAAGAGTGTTACGGGCGCTGTGACTAGTGGTGTGGGCTGTTTGCCGTGGCACTGACCCTGACTCACCTTCGTTCTCAGAGCATCGTCTCCAGTGGGGGCAGGGTGGGGGATGGCCACTGAGCGCTTTGTCTCATCCTTGTCAGTGCATTGGGATTAGAAGAAGCAGTGACTTGCGTGCCTCCTTGGTCCTAAGTAGCAGCACTGACTTGCCAGTGGGTCAGGGTGACTGTGGGGGCTGGGTAGGGAGCCGGCACTATTCCTGATGCCCTTAAGATAGCGTCATTTTGGGGAGTGGGTGGGGAGCTCTGTATCAGGTATGTCTCCGGAAGGAAGGAGTGAAGCGTCACTGAAGAATGGTTTCAGTGCTCAAGTATTTATTCATGATGGACAGGTGTATTTTAAAGTTAATCCCCACCTCTGGCTGGGCTCCCCATTAATAATGAAAAAGGAAAAAGCTAAAAGCATAGAACCCACCTGGAAGAGATTTGAATATTCTCAGGCTGAAAGACTTGCCCTAGCCTTGGTTTTGCTAAAATAGGTTGTTCATGAGGCTATATGAACTCATGAAGTCAAGTCTATAGGCTTCTTATATGGAGCCCATCACACTGAACCAGTAATTGGAGGTTTTTCTCCAATAGAACAATGTAAAGTTTTAGAAAATCTACTAAAAAGGAATAAATTCAGTTCATCTGCTGTTCTACTTCAATTATTTGGGAATAATCACCATAAATACTCTGCACTTGCCCCTCCCTCTTCTTATAGCTAGAATTTAAAATTCTGTTTTCCTTCTCCATGTTCTTTTTAATTTCATCGTGAAATCATATTTCTTTATTTGAAATGCATTAATGTTATTTTTAATTTTTAAAATTAATTGGTCTTCTCAGGTGGCTCAGATGGTAAAGAATGTGCCTGTACTGCAGTAGGCCTAGGTTCAGTCCCTGGGTCAGGAAGATCCCCTGGAGAAGGGAATGGCTACCCTCTTCAGTATTCTTGCCTAAGTAGGTTACCATCATAGCTATTCAAAGAGGCTTCTCAGTTCAATTCAGTTCAGTTCAGTCGCTCAGTCATGTCCGACTCTTTGCAACCCCATGAATCTCAGCACGCCAGGCCTCCCTGTTTGTCACCATCTCCCAGAGTTCACTCAAACTCATGTCCATCGAGTCCATGATGCCATCCAGCCATCTCATCCTCAGTCATCCCCTTCTCCTCCTGCCCCCAATCCTTTTCAGCATCAGAGTCTTTTCCAATGACTCAACTCTTCGCATGAAGTGGCCAAAGTACTGGAGTTTCAGCTGTAGCATCAGTCCTTCCAAAGAAATCCTAGCGTTGATGTCCTTCAGAATGGACTGGTTGGATCTCCTTGTAGTCTAAGGGACTCTCAAGAGGCTTCTCCAACACCACAGTTCAAAAGCATCAATTCTTTGGTGCTCAGCCTTCTTCACAGTCCAACTCTCACATCCATACATGACCACAGGAAAAACCATAGCCTTGACTAGATGGACCTTAGTTGGCAAAGTAATGTCTCTGCTTTTGAATATACTATCTAGGTTGGTCATAACTTTTCTTCCAAGGAGTAAGCGTCTTTTAATTTCATGGCTGCAGTCACCATCTGCAGTGATTTTGGAGCCCTAAAAAATAAAGTCTGACACTGTTTCCACTGTTTCCCCGTCTATTTGCCATGAAGTGATGGGACCAGATGCCATGATCTTCGTTTTCTGAATGTTGAGCTTTAAGCCAACTTTTTCACTTTCCTTTTTCACTTTCATCAAGAGACTTTTTAGCTCCTCTTCACTTTCTGCCATAAGGGTGGTGTCATCTGCATATCTGAGGTTATTGATATTTTTCCAGGCAGTCTTGATTCCAGCTTGTGTTTCTTCCAGTCTAGCATTTCTCATGATGTACTCTGCATATGAGTTAAATAAGCAGGGTGACAATATACAGCCTTGATGTACTCCTTTTCCTATTTGGAACCAGTCTGTTGTTCCATGTCCCGTTCTAACTGTTGCTTCCTGACCTGCATACAGATTTCTCAAGCGGCAGGCTAGGTGGTCTGATATTCCCATCTCTTGAAGAATTTTCCAGTTTATTGTGATCCACACAGTCAAAGGCTTTGGCATAGTCAATAAAGCAGAAGTCTTTTCAAGTGACCTTCCTGTTCTAACTTTATTAGTATCATTATTAATTTTTAAATAATGTATTTGGCTGCACCGGGTCTTGTTAAGGTGAGCAGGATCTTTAGTTGCAGCTGTGGCCTGTGGGATCTAGTTCCCTGGTCAGGGAGCAAACCTGGGGCCCCTGCATTGGGAGCACGGAGTGTTAGCCACTGGAGCACCCGGGAAGTCCCAGTTTCATTGTCACCCTTTTTAAAAGTTGGTTTACAATGCAGAGTTGATTTAAAATGTTGTGTTAGTTTCAAGTGTATAGCAAAATGATTGAGTTATACATACACACATACAAATACTCCTCTCTTTCACGTTCTGTTCTCATACAGGTTATCACGGAATGTCGAGTGGAGTTCTCTGCGCTACACAGTAGGTCCCTGTGGTTTATCCGCCTTCTGCATAGTAGCGTGTGTATGTGAATCCCAAGCTCCTGCTTATCCCTCTCCCCTTCTTTTCCATTTTACAGTGAACTTTCCAATGGCACAGACCCTCTCTATGTGCAGGGCTCCATAAACCTCCTGTTAGAGGCCTGAGTACAAGTGGCCGTTAGTTTTTATCAGAGTTCCCCTCCTCTGTGCCAGCTGAGGTTTCCAGGGTTCCAGCGTGTAAAGAGGCGCATGGTTACGGCGTCCATCGGGGACGGCAGGAGGAAAGGCTTCTCACAGCCCGGGCACTGAATGTCATCTGATCAGTGTGTGCTTAGCTCATTGGCCACGCCGCTCGGCTTCTTTTATGGCAGAGAGACTTAGTATGCAGTTCGAGCTGAAGGCCGCTTATCAGCACCACCGCTCCGTCACCCACCGGAGTGGTTACATTTATTATGAAAACATTGTTCAACTTTATCACGAGTTAAAATGCGTGTACATTCTGCCCAGAGGGTGCAGGCAGAAAAGCCTGCAATTTCTCCTATCTGGACGCTGTCTCTAAGTGGGATCTTATTTTGATAACTGAGCATTTTGAGCTCCATCCCTGGCCCTGTGAGTTAGATTCTTCTCAAATTCCTTCTTGGCGTGAGGTGGAATACAAATAAACAGACCCGTAAACAGCCTTGCAAACATCTGAGCTCCAGTTCCATGATGGATGCCACAAGACCCGCTGATCTAAAATCTTGCTATTTACATGCATATATGTATGTGTGCGTAATTTTGGTGGTAGGGGTGAGACAAATGAAAGCGTGCCCACGGGACTGAACTGATGGTACAGTGGTTGATTTCAATTTTCAGATCTCGCGTTTCCCTTTGAAATTTTCATTCCTCGTGGAGTTTGATCCCAAATGCCATACTGCTCCCCTCTTCGCTCGAGAAACATTCCCAGTGTAAGGCACGCTGACGTCCTGGAATTCTCCGGGGGCCTGGACTCAGGACTTGCCCGAGGCCTGCTCCGCCTTCCCAGGTGCTCTTCGATTTAGTGGTGCTTTCTCCTGGTCTTGCCAGCCTCCTTCTGACCGTCTGCCTCTTCCGGCTGGTTTCTGAGGCTCGCCAGCTCTGTTCTCCATGCTCTTCAGCACCCTGCCCCAGGCTGCAGAAACCGGGGGAGCAGGCCGCTAACTGGGGAGCAAGGCAGCCCCGTTTCTCTTTGGCTAAGGCTGGCTGGGGAGGCTCTCAGACCCTGCCCTGCCTCTTCGGCGTAGATTAGAATTCCAAGCTGCAGTGTCCTTAGAGACCCGTCGGAACTTCTGCATTTTTCAGAAGAGAAAACTGTCAGCCCATTGACTCACTCATAAACATTTACCAAGTGCAACCCACGTTCTCAGTCTAGCTCCAAAATCCACCTAGATGACGTAAATAACACAGCTCCTGGTGGGGAGCTGGAGGGGTCTATCTATTCGCTGACGTCAGTTCAGGAGCCTGGTCACAAATATCTACTTTTGCACCCACGAGTTTCCTTTCCTTTATTTTCAGACGGTATCTGCGTCCATAAAGTTCCATCCAGGGCTGTCCGTCCCCTAAAACGACACCTTCTCTTGTTGCTTGCAGGTCTGCGCACAGCTGCCTTCATCTCCAAGGCCAGCTGCCTCGAGAAATAACATCACATTTCCCTGTGGACCTCACTTCTCCTGCATATGAGTCACACCAGGAGAAGAGGTGAGTCATTTAAGTACTTTTTCTTCTTCCTGGGTTTTAAGTTTTTATGTTGCTTTTGCAAAATGCAACGAGGGCTGGGAGTTAGATGTAAAGGGTGCAGATGGGTCCAGAAGCGTGGTTCGGAGCAGAGACTC
>SJYC01094459.1:0-14226 GCA_006408675.1 Madoqua kirkii
AGTACTTTTTCTTCTTCCTGGGTTTTAAGTTTTTATGTTGCTTTTGCAAAATGCAACGAGGGCTGGGAGTTAGATGTAAAGGGTGCAGATGGGTCCAGAAGCTGTGGTTCGGAGCAGAGACTCTCTGGGCTGGGAGAGAAAATAAAGGGAAACGCAGGAGATAATGCCGGAGACAGATCGTCGATAGCATGTGGGAAGGCCGCTTCACTTGATCAGCAGGGCTGTTTGGAGCAGAATTTTGATTAAAGAAGACATCCTGGGCGGAGCTGGTGTGGACAGGCTGTCTGAACTACAACTGCTCAAAATGAATAAATGTGAACCTCAGTGCGTGAGACCACAGCGAAGTGCATCTGTGGGGGGAGAGGGTCCCCACGCTTCCTACAGTTACCAGCTTGAGGTTTGCCTGGACCAGCACCTTCGTGGAAGTTATCCAAGGAGCCCATGAATCCGAGAAAAAAGGCAGAAAGCTTTTGACCAATTGCATGACACGGGCAGGTCTGGGGACTAGGAACCGGGTGGTCTTCCCTCCACAATCTCGGGCTGGTGGCCAAAGCCTTCACTGTGCCAGCTCTGTGCTAGCTCCTACCGGTGCTTCTCAAACCCCTCCCCTTGCCCATTCACCCCCAAACACGGGCAACTAAAGCATCTCAGGGGAAGAAATACTTGTAAATGTTTAAGTTACCATCACATGGAAACTTCTAGAAAAAAATTTTTTTTTTGCAGTCTGTGGTCCCAATGTAAATTTCCTCTCCCTTTGGCCCACTGGACCCTGGAAAGTGGAAGTCACATCCATAGAGGATCACACAGGTGCTCACTGAGGAAGGGTACCCGAGAGTTGGGCTGGGCATCCCTGCCTCCCAGCCCTCAGGCGACCCTCTTGGCCCCTCTGGCTGTCCCCACCCCAGGTACTTCCCTTGCTCCTTGTCATCTTACCTAATGTTAGCCACTAGCTCTTGTCCAACTCTTTGTAGCCCCCCCAAGCTCCTCTGACCATGTGATTCTCCAGGCAAGAATACTGGAGTAGATCACCATTTCCAGTTCCAGGGTATATTCCCCACCCAGGGGTTTAGCCCAGGTCTCTGGCATTGGCAGGTGGATTCTTAAGCCCTCAGGGATGCCCCATCTCACCCAGGAAGGTGACTCTTTCCAGGATCGTGTGGAGAGATGCGTTGAGAAGTCTCAAGATTCTGCCTGGCCAGCCTGCCATAGCCACGTGTGGATCTGGGGCTGGGTTTGTGGCTTCCTGATGCGAAGAGCGTGTATATCACCAACAAACACCACAGTTTCTCAGGGAGGGGTCTGGGGGCTTCCCATCCTGTAACAGGGTCTGCCCACAGTGATTGCAAGCTGCCTGCCCAGTCCATAACCCGTTCCCGTGTTCCGCTCGGCAGTTTGGCTGAAGGTCACGGCCAGGGGAAGGCTCGTGGCTGAGGGCCTGGGTGTGGCTCTGGGGAGAAGCGTGGGGAGCTGGGCCCTTTCCTGGCCCCTGACTCCTTCTGTGTCGTGCCCATCCCAGGCTGGGCCCCACCCTGTTCTCTCCACGATTCCCATCAGCCTAGCCTCTCTGCTCTCCTCTCCTTCTGGGCTTGGGTGACAGTAGAGAATGTGTGGCTGATTGACACTCCACGGGCCCCAGATGTCATGTGCTGACCCGTCCAAGGAGCACAGCGCCTTTTACCCAGAACCTCAGGGAGAATCGCTCAAGGGGTCAGGGACCGTGGGATGAGCCTGCAGGTGGCTCTGAGCACTTTCAAAATGGCACTGCCAAGCTTGGCCAAGGCTCTGAAAATACTGAACTTGAAGCTGGAAAGGCAGGCTGTGCTCGTTCCTGTGCACAGCCCTCTGGGTCTGGGGTCTAATGAGTCTCGGACTGTACACCCTAGAATCCAGGCCCACGTTTTGGAGCAGGCATGCAATTTGCTGAAATAAGATTTCTGGGGAATGACCTTCCTGAGTACTGCACATTGCGGCTAGCATGAGTCTAGAGCTGCGGGGGAGGTTCTGGCGTGCCCCAGGGTGTAGGAGGCCTGCGTGAGCCCCCTTCCCTGCAAGGGTCTCCCAGGTCCCTTCCACCAGCTTTTCCCACCCACCACAGGATCAGCAGCATCTTGGGACCACCTTCCACTGATGAACTCCAACGTAGGCTACCCATAACCCACAGGGCACCTTGGAGGTGTTCCTCCCAAAGCATGATCTGGGCTTCTCCCTAACCTGCTGTCCCAACAACAGACTGACCCCAAAGGGGTTGCAGAGAAGGAAGGCACGAGGCATTCACTTCTGGGCCGGGGAGAGAAATTAGGACAATTTATTATTTCCCTGTTGCATGGAGTAAATAGACTTCAAGATAAATTATTGGTGCCTACAGCCTGCTTGATGCAAAACCCTTAAGTGAGAGCAGACTCTAATGAACATATGCTGGCCCGCCCTCCCCTTCTCACTTCAAGTCCGCTATTAACTTTCTGTGCACTCGGGGACCTTTGGCTCACGGCCTAAATAATAGAAGAATAATTAGAATAATTACTAGCGAAGGCCAGGTCAAATATCTAAGGATCCTCTTTTAACTATTTGGTTATCTTTATTAAAAAAAATGTTTTATATTAACCAAACACTGTTGCTCTGCATCTAGAATATTTATTTTCTATAAAAGAAAATCATTGTTCTGCATCAGGGGCCGCTCACAAAATGATAACCGCAGTAGTTAACGATCTTGGGGTCCAGACAAATGTGGATGAACCTTTCACGCCAGTTCTGGGTCCTTTTTTCCAAGTCAGGCTCCACTCCAGGGTAACTGGGAAGGTGGAATGCAAATGGATCCAGCTTGCCTGAGGAGCTCAAGAGGGCACAGGGACTTGGGTCAATTTTTTTGTTTTCACATAGTTGTTCTCACCCGGGGAGGCAAGGGGAACTCAAGTCCAGGAGAAGGATCCCTGCTGAGCTGCTTCTCTGTGGCTGAAGGGCAGCAGGAAGCGGGACCCTGGCGAGAGGGTGTCAGGGCACCTGGGCCGGCTCAGGGCCGGTGCTCCTCACTGAGTAGGGGATCTGGGATGCTGCCCCACGTCCACACTCATGACTCCAGCGTAGTGTCCAGTCGCCCCTGATCTCTGCGCAGACAAAGCCAGGCAGTGGTGGGGCTCAGGACTCCGGTCCCCACCTGGGATCTGTTAGGCCTGATGCCCAGGGCACCCCTGAGTGCTGGCCACTCTGTTTCCTCGTGCGTCAAGTTGGAGATGGTAATACTACCCACTTTGTGCTGGGTTGCGCAGTTGTTGTTGATGTTTTTACTGAAATGCCCCCAATAAAGGGCAGATTTATGACATCCTCTTGTTTTGATTCCATCTCCGCATAACTACTAAATAAAGCAAAAAAATAGGAAAAGATCATTCACTTGCCGCTCTGGGTGAGACCCTTGGTCTCGTGCCGTGTCTGTGTTAATGGTGTGCACTCAAGGCCTTGGTTCTGTTTCTTTCCACCTCCAGTTTAAGGGTCTGAGTATGATTCTGTGATAGCAGATACGAAAGGGGTGGTTAGGGGAGCAATGGTTGAGTACGCAGTTTCCCTTTACAGCATGAAACCAAGCAGACTGATTGAGAACAGCCACTGCAAGAGCCAGGTTGCATGAAATCAACAAGTCCCTTGATACAGTCTCAGGCTTAGGAAGATGCCGAAGAGGTGTCCAACGGCGCCTGCCTCCCGGGAGCCCTGGAGGAGAGGCAGCGGCCTTGGGGGACCAGGTCTGCATGCCAGGAGCACCTAGCAGCTGGTTCCCAGGACAGAGGTGGCAGAGCCCAGTGCGAGTGGGAGGTTCCAAATGGGGACCACTCTCCACATAGCCTACCCACCACCTGGTTGGCTATCCCGCCGTCAGGGAGGTCTACAGTCGGGGGTCGCCCTGTGGCCAGGGGCAACTCAGGGGGACTCCTGTGCTGATGCTAGGGCTTCTGGAGAGCAGCGTCCCTGCAGACGGAGGACTGGGGCCAATCCTAGCTGTGGGCTCCACTGCAAAGCCAAGGGCGTGCCCACAGCCAGCGGCCATTCAGTTGGTCACCCCCGTCTTTAAAGATTCCTCCTCATTTTTGGTAATTAATAATCCACATCAATAACGCCAGGCTTCAAACCCGAATCTACTGGAAACTTGACAGATTCCCACTGTCTCTCTGTTGGGTTTGTTTTCACCCTGGAAGCATCAGGGACTCTGGTGAAGGGCCACCGTGAGGGCGGGAGAGGCAGGGCTTTGGCTGCCTGGTGGGCACCGAGTTGGCGTCGAGGCCCGGTCCCATCCTGGCCAGAGCTCCTAAGAGCAGCTGAAATCGCTCCTCCCACTGGGCAGGTGGCTGCCTCCTCGGGTATCCCTAAGACCCTGATGAGTTAGCGAGGCTCACGACGTGAGCAACACTGAGTCTAAAATCTCCACATGCAGGCCTGCCCGCCGAGTCCACGGCACGGCCCCCCCATCCCTTTAAGACCTGCTCACTCATGCAGAGAGCGCTCCAACTCCAGGATCGCAGCGCGTGCAGCCGGCCCCATCCCTCCCGCGTTAGGAGAGACTCCTAAATGAGAACTTATTATCAAGCTGTCATTCTTCCGTAATTACCCGCAGCCGGGACGCTTTTGGCTGTTTCCATATCATCCAGAATGACACAGACTAGATACTACCCTTGTCTGCGTATCGCGTGCAGCGCCTTGCAGGCGGTACTCGCCCATTTGCATTGCGAAAGAGGCAGGGTCCTGACAGAGGATTTTTTGAGCTATTAGGAGGCACTTATTAGTAGCGATAGAACCATCCCCCCACATCGTTTCCTTGCTCGTAATCATTATTTCTACAAATTCTCTGCACCTTCCAAAAATTCTAGGGCACGCTTGTCTAAAAAGAAGGCCTGCCGCTGAAAGCATTGTTCATTTGAGTTAATACAGCACCAAATCTGGACGGTTTCTTCCCCAACATTTTCCAGACATCAGCGAAGGAGCACCTGGAGGGAAAACCACTCTGTACACTGCTGGAATGCAGACTCACGTGTGCGCATGTGTCTGTGTGTGTGTGTGTGTGTGTGTCTATGTAAATGATCAGAAATCGTGGGTGTGATGCGTACACGTAATACAGGAAAAAATGTGTTGCACAGATGTGTGGGGTGCACACAAGATCCAAGAAAAATGTGTGTGGGGAGGTCAACACGCGTCACATCTGTGTGCCCATGTATCTCTGTGAGCACAGGTGTGGTTATTCGTATCTGCACATGGATATGTACTTGTGTGTATACGCACATCCTAAACACTGAATCAGTGAGCCTGCTGCTTAGTAGGTATTGAAATTTGCCTCCCCAAGTAAATTCTATACTTAAAAAAAGCTCCGTTGTGGTAGCAGAGAGCACGGAGGGTTCAGCGTGTTCTCAGCCCCTCTGCACTCAGCCCTTCCTTACGCTGTTAGCCATTTGCACGCTGTTTAAAAATCCCTCGGTGTCAAGCGGGTGCTCAGATGCTCCCCTTGTTCTCAGAACAACACAAAGGGCAGCTTCTGGAATCTGAGCATCACCTCCTCTGCCCTCTGTTCCCGCAGCCTCCGTGGTCCTTTCCTTTCCCGTCCTTGTTCAGCTTTTCGGCTCCTTCCCTGTGGACACAGAGCGGTCTCCGAGCTAGCCTCGCCAGGACCTCTTTTGTCTTTCCAAGTGTTTCTTGCTGCCCCTTTTCCTCACTGGGGCCCAGCCGGGTGTGGCGCCTGTCTTCAGGAGACTCAGGGAGAAGCGTCTGGAGCGTTTCCTCTTAGATATGGTCTGGCCTGTGCCACCTCTGCCCACAGCCGTGAGCAACCCTCGCTTAGGGGCCACCGGTTCAGTCGCATGGCGGCCGGGGGCTGGTCTGCACATCACCCTGCCTGCCCCCGTCTGCTGCCCAGAGGATGGAGCTTGGGCGGAGGCTGCCCTGCTGAGCCTCGGTGCCCAGTGCCCTTCCTTGGGCTCCAGCAGGGCAGATGAGGCTTACGGGGATGCAGGCTGGCCCCCGGGTGGAAGAAGCCAGAGCAGGGACTCCGAGGATGTTCGCAGCGAAGACCTGGGGAATGTCCCAGGGAACGTGGGATTAAATTTCAGTGTCATCATTATTATCAATTACTATTTATTGTGCGCCCACCGGCAGCCCTCGCGCGCTCCAGCTTTAATGTTTCAATAAGACCTCATTTGTACAGTTCCCACCAGGGTCCCGAATTTCAGTCCTCGTTCGAATCACCTCCCTCGTGAAGCTTTACTGGCTTTTGGATTCCTGGATGAACCTCTCTTGTCTCGCTTTTCCCCGTGTCTTTACATTTCTCCTGCCAGCGCTAGGGTGCTCTTTTTTAGTTTCTCCTGTAGGGGTTGCCTCTTTCCGGTCTCTTTTAAATTCATTTTCCTTCCCCCTTATGTCCTTCCCTTTTGCTGGCAGGTGCAGCTCTGCGCCCTTCACCTGCTCCAGGCCACTCTTTCAGCTGAGAGCGTTTCCTTCTCTCTGCACTCTGTAGCCAGCGCCTGTGCTGGGTGGTGTGTGCTCCAGCCTGGCGTGGAAGCCAGTGGGGCTCCCCGCCTGTATTCCACAGCGTGTTTGGGGGGCTGAGATGAGCCTGGATAGGGAAAGACCTGAGAAGCTGGAATGGGAGAGCAACCAGGCAGGGGTGCTGTCTATACCGGGAGAGGGGCTCTGCCTGCCTTGGGGTGCCAGCTGGCGCTTTTGGTGCCCGAGCATTGCTTTCTGATATGGTATGAGAAATCTTCACTTGAATTTCAGCCAGTTCGGCCTAACGTGAATCAATAACCATTTCCAAGTTCATTAAGGAGTTGTCGGGCACTGCTTTATGAACCTTTATTGTTCAGGAGAATCCGGAGCTCCTCTCTCTGAATGACTCCAGCACTGTGACCCAAATGCACATGTTTATTAGACTTTGTAGACTAAGGCTAGGATACAGTTTTAGATCTAGTTTCTTTATCACTAAGAGAGAAAGAGAGAGGGAGGGAAGTAGGAAGAGAGAAAGAAAGGAAGAAAAGAAAGAAGGAGGAGGCAGGGAGGCAAGACCCTGCTGCTGGAAAGGCAGGGCACGGCGCCGCAGCTCAGCCCCATCCTTCAGCTTCTGTCTTTGGAAAACTTCGTCTAAATCAAGCAAAGACAAGCTGACTGCAAATTATGCTGAACCGCAGCGAGGTGAGGTCGGTGCACCCCGTTCCGGGGAGCGTTTATCAAACACCACAAACTGACATCCGTTTTCTTCAGATCTGATAGATCACTCGATACCAGCCAGAAGAACCGTGGCATCAAACAAGCACCCCCCCCCCCTCACTTTTTGGAATGAAATGCGGGCAAGGAGCCCCTCTCTGCACTGGCTCTGTAATCCCCCTAAACTACGGCTGCCCTTGGGAGCGGTACACTCAGGCTTCAGAGAAAAAAGAATTAGTGTTTCATTTTCCAGGACTGTCACACCCCACCTTAATGAGCACTTAAAAGAGATGAATGTGCCGAGAATGAAAAGATTTATTTGAGATATTTAAATAATCTCTCTCAGCGATAACTAAGCTGACACCCTCGGCTCTCGCGATGATATTTTTCTGTTATTTTTGACACTATCCGAGAGAAGTTTGTTGCTTCCCTTGCCTTTGTGTAGACCATGCCCGGCGTGTGGGTGCTTCTAGGGGGAGAGGAAGAAATGACGCCCACCGAGATACTTTCCTGCTCCATGCCGAGCAGGCCAGCGAAGACGGTTAATTACATTTTCGAATGCAAACAGCTAAACAAATATCTCGTTAATTTTCTTAAAAGAAAAAAAAGAATAGTACAACAGATCTTCAACACTTTACAGCCCACTAAAAAATCCTTGTGAGAGTATGGCGCCGTCCGTTACAATCAGCCATGAAGTACATTACAAAGGTAATGTGGGTTTAAGAAGGGACTACGGCAGAATGTATATTTTCATTATCAAAAACGTTAAGCCATTTATCCTGAGGAGTCAGAATAATCATTAATGGCTGGGAATTTATGGTGCCAGATCTTAAACTAATGTGAATGATTCCAGGTGTTACTAATGGCTTCAGCGAAATGTGCCAGGATCTACATCTTCTACTAAATCTGAGGTAATAGTCGGACGCTTAATCTCGACAGATGAGCAGCAATTTAACTGACACATTGATTGGATTCTGGAGGCTGAAATGGCACCCATTGTGAAGGCACATGGTCAAACAGCAGTCCGAGGGCGACTTAGAAGTCATTGCCTGTCCGGGCGCCCCTGTGCCTTGGGAGGCAGGGAACCTTCTTGCAAATGACGATATTTTCAGTGCGTGCTGACTTTTTGTGTGGCATTTGCGATGGCGGAGTTTGAGAGGCTCCTGCCAGCCTTGAAGCCTTCTCGCTGAAACCTTGGGACCACTCTTCCGGTAGTGACCTGGCAGAGCAGCTGATGGGAGAGGTCAAGCCCGGTGACTGTGTAAATGGAGACCCACCCCCGCCAGTTCAGTGCAGCCCTAGGAACAAGCTTTGTCCCACTGTGTGCGGTGTTGCCCCCATCCCAGCCTCCTTTCTGCTAGATGCCTTCGCTGAATGAAACTAGGGGTTCCCCATCTGCCTCTGGGTCAGGACCATAAGCGTGCATGGAATTGGACCTTGGAGGTGCCGGGGACCCCAGGTTTGGAGGCACGTGGAGCTGGATGCCCCTCCAGCCTCGCGCTCATTAACAGTGACCGCTGGCGCCGCCGGACCCAGTCCCCTACACGCGCCGAGGGCACGCTGGACCTTCCTGACTGCTGTCAACATCCTTTGAAAGCGCATAAAAATAAATTATCCATAGGTTTACCTGTCGGGAAGATAGATTCGGTGCATCCGACTGTGGCAGGCATTTCGAGTGACAGGGTGCTGTCACGTTGCCGTAATAGGGTCAAACAGCTGGACGGGGATTTAACGCTCGGCGAGGCCAGAAGGGCCGAGCACTTGTAGGGGAGGATGGATGGAGTGATGGGAGGCAGCGAGACCTGTTTATTACGGCGTTTTTCTGCTCCACTGCAGACCTGTAATGATTGCCACGGCGCCTGGAGCGCGAGTGACGGCTGCCCTCTCTCTCCCAGCGCCCGAGGAGCACGGGCGAAGGCAGAGGACCCCCGTCTTCCCCGCTGACCTACCGCTCTGCTCCACCGAGGGCGCAATTTACTCCTCCTGACAAGCATCTGGGAACCGGTGCGGGCTGCGCTGGATCGGTCCGTGCAGGTCAAATAAAAATTAGTTCAATGAGCACTTCAAAGTGCCTTGCCGGGATCAGGTATTCTAATCAAGGAACAGGAGCTCCGTATGCCCAGGGCTCCCTCCTTCGATGCCCTTCGTGGGGGTCCATGTGGCCTTTAGCCTCGGAGGAGAATGGGAAGCTGTAATGTCTGAGCTGATGCTCGCCAGGGTTCTGAAAAGCTTGTGTGATTTCCGCAAGAGGAGGCAGGCTAACTTGGCCTGAAAGCAGGCCGTCTGTGGCCACAAGGTCCACGTGGGGCTGACCTGGTGACTCCCTTCTCAAGCTAAGGACGGCCAAGCCGCAGCAGGTCACCCTGTCCCCAGGGGCCGGCACTCGGAGCCGGATTTGTCCCATCAGGGTTTGCTGCAGGCCTTCCACAAACCCTGGCCACCGAGGGCGTTTGGCTTGAGCTGGGTTCTGCCTGTTGGCCCCTTTGCTGCTCCAGTTTAAACTGGGACCCACGGGATGATTCTTATTTATTCCATAATATCAGGCATGGTTCTGTTTCATTCTACTCCATGGAAATATAAAGCGCCCCTTACTGACTAAATGGATAAGAATTTGAGCAAACTTCGGGAGATGGTAATTACGGACAGTGGGGCCTGGCATGCTGCAGTCCATGGGGTCACAAAGAGTCAGACATGACTGAGGGACTGAACAGCAACATCTCTGTAGCAGGAATGGAGGCGCCGCCGCCCTGGGGCTCACGGATGGAGGAGGTGCACGGAGCCACAGAGACCAGGCCAGGGGTCGGGGAGGGCAGGTGGCAAGGCCAGCTCCAAGCCGAGTGTCCCACGGCGTTTCCGGCCCGTGAGCTGATGCCTCGCTGGCTTCCTCACTGGGGCGGGGCTGCCCAGAGGCCACGAGAGGAGCCCTGAGGACTCCCAGAGCATCTGAGGCAGGAGTGAAGAGGTGCTCCAGCCGCTGGTCTGACCAAAATCCCGGGCGGACTGGTGTCTGGATCTCACCTCAAAGGCATGCACCGCCAACTGTCCACTTCTGCTTTTCTCTGCTTTAGCAAAAGGCGAGGGGAGCCTTGGGCCCCCGGAGCCAGAGCCCAGAGCATTCCAAGGAAGGAAAACCTGCCATTTCACCCTCACAGCATCGGTGGAAAGTGGGGTTCCATGCTGGCAGGGGACTCATACTGCGGCAAGAACTAGAACTGTATTTCTAAGTGACAAAATAGCAGATTCACTCCAGGTCCTTGCTGCAGCTGCTTATTTCTCCTCTGCCGTCTCCTGCCGTCACTACCAGAGGGTCAGGTTCAGAGGGAAGGTTGTGAAACACCACGAAAGCACCCAAACGCTTCTCCATTGGGAGAAGACGCTGGTGAAGCTGCATGTTCGGGCTTGGAGCCCAGTCCCTGAAAGGCTCACAGCACAGCGCCAGGGGCACAAGCTTCCCAGAGTGCAGGTCAGACCCCTGCTTGGTGGCGGGGTGGGCTTCAGAGGCCCTGGGTTCAGGCCCAAGAAGGCGGAAAGTTTGTTTTATGAAAGCGGATGGTCCTGTGCGGGCGGCCTCTGTGAGCTTCCAAAGGTGGTAGGTTGCTTGACCGTGTCCAGTGTTTGGAACCAGGCCTCACTCTGCTGGTCACAGATTGGACATCCTGAGCTTCTGTGTCCTCTTGGTGAAAGTTCAAGCTTGTGCAGACATTCAGGGCAAAATCAGACCTGCATGTCTGGTGGCTCAGGGTGGCCCCATCCACTGCAGGGGACACTTTCCTTACAGGCTCTTCTGCCTTAGCAAGGAGAGGGGAGATGAGCATCTCTAGAGTGTTGGATAAATGTACTGTGGGTGACAAAGAATGGGCAGACTCACAAAAAGCAAGATGGACAAGTATTTAAAATATGCCACTCAGTGAAATGCCAAAGAAGCAGGCTGCAATCTGTAATACCGTCAGTTCAGTCCAGTCGCTCAGTCGTGTCCGACTCTGCGACCCCATGGACTGCAGCACACCAGGCTTCCCTGTCCATCACCAACGCCCGGAGCCTACTCAAACTCATGTCCATCATATCACTATATAAATTAAAATCATATCCATACACAAAACAACATATAAAGCTAGGTACCTGTAAAATATGCACAGACAGAACACGCTGGAATGGACCCTTTTGGGACTGGGGGTGGGGCAGGAGTAGACATAGGAGGAGAAGAGACAGGTGTTTAATTACATGAAACAGAGGTGAGGTCTGACGTGAACAATAGCAAGTCGGTGCCGGGCAATGAGCTGTGATGAACGCGCCCCACCCATCTGAGGGGCAGCTGAAGACAGGTGAACGCGGGAACCGATGGAGGGTCCCCCCGGGATGTGATCCACAGCGCGGATCAGAGGAGGCGGTGTCTGCATGCTTACTCAAAGCAGGAGCATTGGCGTTTCACAGCGCAGGGCTTGCTGAGGACAGACTCTGTCTGCTCAGCCACCCCGGTTTTGGGTTCTCAGCACAGTGAACAGCACTGAGCTGGGGGTGAGTCCATGCTTTGATCTTAGAGCCTTGATCTCGTTGTTGCTTACATGCAATGTCTTCCTCTCTTCTTATGATTGTGAAAGCTACGTATATCTGGTAAAAATGTTCTAACACCATGAAAGGGTGCACAATGCCGAGACCCCTTCCCGCTCTTAGCCCCCAGAAGCTCCCCCGGAGATAACATCATGGGTTTTATATAGACTGTTGCCAGTTTCTGGGCACATACACCCAGGCAGGATGAAATTGTCCTAATAACTGCTGAATATTCATTGAAAGGACTGATGCTGAAGCTTAGAAACTCCAGTACTTTGGCCACTTGATACAAAGAACTGACTCATTGGAAAAGACTCTGATGCTGGGAATGATTAAAGACAGGAGCAGAAGGGGATATCAGAGGATGAGATGGTTGGATGGCATCACCAACTCAATGGGCACGAGCTTCAGGAGTTGGTGATGGACAGGGAGGCCTGGTGTGCTGAGTCCATAGGGTCGCAAAGAGTCGGACACAGCTGAGCAACTGAACTGAACTGGACTGAGCTATTTGATTGTAATGATGATGATAATCTTTATATGAGGGGAGCGCTGTGTAATTGATGGGGAATGCCCCCACTGATGAAGCTGTACCCAGGACCAGGCCTGTCTTCAGTTTTATACCCAAGGATGCTAAGGCTTGAGGTGGAACATCTCTTGTTCCCAGGCGCAAGGCTGGAGTAGGATCCAGGCGCCCTTTTCGGCATCTCCCAGGTGTGACTGCAGGCTGGTCCAGAGGCAACACTCCCTCTGTGATGCTGGCTCCCTCCCTCTTCCCCATGCCTGCCTCCCCTGCACCCCAGCTCTCAGTTTCCCGTCTCTAAAAGGAATCAGACACAGACACCTGTGTCTGCCATCCTGTGGTCTGGGTGCTGAGACAGGGCATCACCCAGCATTTGCAAAAGCTCGACATTTCCCAGTAAATCAGGGCATGGCCTTTAGGAGACCAGGCTGGGTAGCCCAAATGCACCAGGATTACAAAGAGAAGATGGGACGTGAACTTATAAGATGATAAGTGTAGGGGACAGTCTGTGGTCCTCTGAGACAGTCGTTCCCAAACCTAGTGAAACTGTTGAATGCAGACCCGTTTATGCTCCCTGCATGTGTGCATACACAAAAGGCATCCCTTCATGTATAAATACACCCAACAGGTATTTATGTATGTATGTATGTGAAAGTCGCTCAGTGGTGTCCACCTCTTCGTGACCCCATGGACTGTAGCCCACCAGGCTCCTCTGTCCATGGAATTCTCCAGGCCAGGATATTGGAGTGAATAGCCGTTTCCTTCTCCAGGGGATCTTCCCAACCCAGGGATTGAATCCAGATCTCTTCCGTTGCAGGCAGATTCTTTACTGTCTGAGCGACCAGGGAAGCCTGCGTGAGCTGGCGTGGGTAGCCTGTCCCTTCTCCAGTGGATCTTCCTGGCCCAGGAATTGAATCAGGGTCTTTTGCCTTGTAGCCGAGTTCTTTACTAGCTGAGCCATCAGGGAAGCCCATGCATTTATACATATATGTATATAATACCCTAATTTTTATTTTTTATCCATTATAAAACATATGTAACACCTTAAGCAAAAATAAAAGATTAAAGAAAACACAGTCAGCAATACTGTATTATGTGCTTTAAAATCTGTAGAGATCACGTAAAGTGTTTTTATCATTAAGAAGAAAAAAATAAACCCCAAAACAGAAATGAAGGGACACTGGTTATTTCACAATGTTGAATCATCATGTTGTACATATAAAGTACTAATAACATAATGTTATATGTCAATTATATACCAATTAAAAAAAAAACCCCAAAAGTATACAAGAAAACTTGGAGGTGATAGGTATGTCTGTTCCCTTAACTGTGGCGATGATTAAAGGATGTATTAATAGGTAAAGTTCATCCAATTGTATACACAAAATATGTGCAGTTTATTTTATATGAATTATTAAATTTGGCCTTGGAATGTGGAATGAAGCAGAGCAAAGGCTAATAGAGTTTTGCCAAGAGAATGCACTGGTCATAGCAAACACTCTCTTCCAACAACACAAGAGAAGACTCTACACATGGATGTCACCAGATGATCAAAACTGAAATCAGATTGATTATATTCTTTGCAGCCAAAGATGGAGAAGCTCTATACAGTCAGCAAAAACAAGACCGGGAGCTGACTGTGGCTCAGATCATGAACTCCTATTACCAAATTCAAATTTAAATTGAAGAAAGTAGGGAAAACCACTAGACCATTCAGGTATGAACTAAATCAAATTATATAGTGGAAGTGAGAAATAGACTTAAGGGACTAGATTTGATAGACAGAGTACCTGATGAACTGTGGACTTAGGTTCATGACATTGTACAGGAGACAGGGATCAAGACCATCCCTATGGAAAAGAAATGCAAAAAAGCAAAATGGCTGTCTGGGGAGGCCTTACAAATAACTGTGAAAAGAAGAGAGGTGAAAAGCAAAGGAGAAAAGGAAAGATATAAGCATCTGAATGCAGAGTTCCAAAGAATAGCAA
>SJYC01094460.1:0-24395 GCA_006408675.1 Madoqua kirkii
TTCAAATCCTGAAAGATGATGCTGTGAAAGTGCTGCACTCAATATGCCAGCAAATCTGGAAAACTCAGCAGTGGCCACAGGACTGGAAAAGGTAACTTTTCATTCCAATCTCAAAGAAAGGCTATGCCAAAGAATGCTCAAACTACCATACAATTGCACTCATCTCACACGCTAGTAAAGTAATGCTCAAAATTCTCCAAGCCAGGCTTTAGCAATACGTGAACCATGAACTTCCAGATGTTCAAGCTGGTTTTAGGAAAGGCAGAGGAACCAGAGATCAAATTGCCAACATCCACTGGATCATCAAAAAAGCAAGAGAGTTCCAGAAAAACATCCATTGCTGCTTTATTGACTATGCCAAAGCCTTTGACTGTAAGGATCACAATAAACTATGGAAAACTCTGAAAGAGATGGGGATACCAGACCACCTGACCTGCCTCTTGAGAAACCTGTATGCAGGTCAGGAAGCAACAGTTAGAACTGGACATGGAACAACAGACTGGTTCCAAATAGGAAAAGGAGTATGTCAAGGCTGTATATTGTCACCCTACTTATTTAACTTATATGCCAAGTACATCATGAGAAATACTAGGCTGGAAGAAGCACAGACTGGAATCGAGATTGCCAGGAGCAATATCAATAACCTCAGATATGCAGATGACACCACCCTTATGGCAGAAAGTGAAGAGGAACCAAAAAGCCTCTTGATGAAAGTGAAAGAGGAGAGCAAAAAAGTTGGCTTAAAGCTCAACATTCAGAAAACGAAGATCAGGGCATCTGGTACCATCACTTCATGAGAAATAGATGCGGAAGCAGTGTCAGACTTTATTTTTTGGGCTCCAAAATCACTGTAGATGGTGACTGCAGCCATGAAATTAAAAGACACTTACTCCTTGAAAGGAAAGTTATGGCCAATCTAGACAGCATATTCAAAAGCAGAGACATTACTTTGCCAAAAACGTCCATCTAGTCAAGGCTATGGTTTTTCCTGTGGTCATGTATGGATGTGAGAGTTGGACTGTGAGGAAAGCTGAGTGCCAAAGAATTGACGCTTTTGAACTGGGGTGCTGGAGAAGACTCTTGAGAATCCCTTGGACTGCAAGGAGATCCAGCCAGTCCATTCTAAAGGAGACCAGTTCTGGGAGTTCATTGGGAAGACTGATTCTGAGGCTGAAACTCCAATACTTTGGCCACTTCATGCAAAGAGTTGACTAATTGGAAAAGACCCTGATGCTGGGAGGGATTGGGGGCAAGAGCAGAAGGGGACAGCAGAGGATGAGATGGCTGGATGGCGTCACTGACTTGATGGGCATGAGTTTGGGTAAACTCCGAGAGCTGGTGATGGACAGGGAGGCCTGGCATGCTGCAATTTGTGGGGTTGCAAAGAGTCCGACATGACTGAGCAACTGAACTGAACTGATTGCTCAATGAATCTATAAGGATATCTCGTTAGTATCAAAGAGACATAGGCAGCAGCCAAAATGAGTTCCCAATAGCCAAAGCAACAAAATAAATAAGTAGTATCTTATATAAGCGTCCCTGGTAGCTCAGAGGATAAAGCATCTGCCTGCAATGCAGGAGACCCAGGGTCGATCCCTGGGTTGGGAAGATCCCCTGGAGAAGGAAATGGCAACCCACTCCAGTATTCTTGCCTGGAGAATCCCATGGACAGAGGAGCGTGGTGGGCTATAGTCCAAGGGGTCACAAAGAGTCGGACACGACTGAGCGATCCATTGAGTCTGTACTCATATAAATAAGTGATGGAATAAAGAAATAGGAGCATAATAGAGAAATTTCCAGTGTTAAACATTTCCAAATACCTCTGCAGGTGCTCTGCCTTCAGGGAGGTAGAGCGTCCCCCAGCCCTTGAGTGTTGCCTGTGGTGACTTCCAGGGAGGACAGTGCAGGGGAGAAGGGCAGCTAGCAGTGGGGACAGCCAGCAGCCAGGACCTTAGCCAAGTGACCGAGGCGGCCATCAACAGGACAGGGCATGCTGACTCCTTGTACCCTTGATAGGATGAGCTGACAACTTTACCTCTGTGATCTTCCTCCTAAAAACTCATGACCCCAATATAATAATTAGAGGAAGACATCAAGCAAAGCTCAGCTGAGGGACATTGTAGAAAACACTTGACTAGCACTCCTCCGAACACTCAAGTTCATCAGATATAAGGGGGCGTCTAAGAAACCGCTCCAGCCTGGAGGAGTCTCAGGAGACAGGAAGGTTAAATGCTATGTGGAATCGTGGAAAGAATCCTGGGACAGAAAAAGGCGTTAAGTAAAATCCAAGGAAATCTGAGTATAGTGTGAAATATTGAAGAGAAGTGAAGTGGAAGTCACTCAGTCGTGTCCAACTCTCTGCAACCCCAAGGACTCTGTAGCCTGTGGAATTTTCCAGGCCAGAATACTAGAGTGGGGAGCCTTTCCCTTCTCCATGGGATCTTCCCAACCCAGGGATTGAACCCAGGTCTTCCACATTGCAGGCAGATTCTTTACCAGCTGAGCCACAAGGGAAGCCAGTGTGGACTTTAGTCAATAACAAGGTTTCAGGAATTCCTTGGCTGTCCAGTGCTTAGGGCTCAGCGCTTTCACTGCCAGAACCCAGGTTCAATCCCTGGTCCAGAACTAGTATCCCACAAGCCACATGGCAAGGCCATTAAAAACAAAACAAAACAAAACAAAAAACAAACAAAAAAAAAAACCAAGAAAGAACCTCAGAGCTGAGTAATTAAAAAATAATACTAGTGTTTCAACACTGGTTTATTAATTGTAACACGTGGACCAGACTAATGTAAGATATTAACTCTAGGGAAAACTGGGTGCAAGGCATGCAAAAACCCTCTCTATTATCTGGTCAATGGTTCTGTGGCTCTAAAGCTGTTCTAAAATCAGTTCATTTTAAAAATAAATGAAACAGGTGTACCCAAAGGTGTTCTAATTGCCTCCTTACGCCTCCTAGGCCAGGGAGGTGTCCCATGGGTCCTGCACTCTCTGTGTGCCCTACAGAGGCACCTCTCCATGCAGTGAGAGAATTGAGTGAGTGAGCGGAAGTCGCTCAGTTGTGTCCGGCTCTTTGCAACCCCCATGATCTATACAGTCCATGGAATTCTCCAGGCCAGAATACTGGAGTGGTAGCTGTTCCCTTCTCCAAGAGATCTTCCTGACCCCGGGATCGAGCCAACCCAGTGGTTCAAAGGGAAGATGTCAGTGATGGGTGAACAGACTCAGGCCTGGCTTCCTTTTCACAAGAGAAGCTTTGTTCCCTCCTGGTCTACTTTGAAATTTGCTACCAGTGTTCTCTCTCCAGAACAAGGCAGTTTCGTTCAGGGACTAAAACCTTAAAGAGTCTCTTTCACAATAAAGGCAATATAGTCTTCTTTTACAGACAAAGAATCCCAGATGGAGTGTCTGTATTATTCCTTAGAGGCGCTGTAACAAATGGGCGCCACACATTAATAAGCATCTGTTGAAGAAGTAAACAGCCGTGTATTCTGCCATGGTTCTGGAGGGCAGCAGGCCAGTCGAGGTGTCAGCAGGGCCTCGTCCCCTCTGAAACCCACAGGAAGGGTCCTTCCTGCCTTTTCTGGCTTGCTTGTTTGCCAGCAATCCTTGGCTGTAGGCCCGTCTCTCCAGTCTCCCGAATCACGTGGCCGTCTTCTCCCTGTGTCTGTGACCTCGCGTGGCGGTCTGCTGTAAGGAGGGCCTCTTTTCCTTCTAAGGACACTAGTCATATAGGATTAAGGTCCATCCTGACCATCCCATCTCAGTGTGACTACAACTGCCAGAGTCCTGTTTCCGAGCAAAGTCAGGTGAAGTGGTGCTGGGGTTTAGGGCGTCAGCAGATCTCTTAGGGGATGGAGCTGACCTGCAACAGCTGCGTGTATCACACCCACGATCGTGGCTGCCGAGTGAGGGTCAGGGACCCAGCCTGTCAGGCCCCACCCCCCAGGCCCTCTGCTGCCCCTTCCTGCGAGGATCCAAATTCAGGTTTTTGTACAGTTAGTCAGTTTTCTGCCCTGTCATCTGAAGTGGAGTAAACCTACAGGATCAGAATCTGTCACGCAGCAAACAAGATATCAATTTTTATGACTTTAGATATTACTGTACAATATTCCAGCCAAGAATTTGCCCAGTTTATGATGTCAAGTAACATGGGGACCTGAATCCACTTTGCCAGACTCTAACCATCATCAGAGGCTGCCTTTTCTGCTAACCTGAAAAGAAGAAAAAAAGAAAACTATAAACCACATTGTTTAGCTTTTACTTCATTTCTTGATTCAAGGCCTTCACACAGGACTATACACTTCATGAAGAAGAAATTATCTCTTGGGCCACCATAAATGTTTGCAGACTGAATAAATAACAGATAAAAAGAAAGACTTCTCAGGCAGTGCAGTGGTAAAGAATTAACCTGCCAATGCAGGAAACCCAAGAAACGGGATTCATTCTCCGGGTTGGGAAGATCCCGCAGAGGAGGGCATGGCAACCCACTCCAGAATGCTTGCCTGGAGTATCCCACAGACAGAGGAGCTGGTGGGCTTCAGTCCATGGGGTTGCAAAGAGTGGAACTCAACTGAACATGACGATGAGACAGATAAAGGCAAGAGTGTAAGTACTGGTCCTAAGCTATTCACAGCGTGTGTAGTGGGTACAATGTGGACCCCACTGGGCACCCAGATGCAGAAAGAAAGAGCACCTTTTGTGGTCTCACCCTGTGCTGGGCGCTGGGAGGGGAGTTGCCTCTCAGCCCCATGGGACCAGCTCTATGATCACCCCTTTTCACAGGTGAGGAGACTGAGGCCTAGGTCTCAGAGCCGGCCCAGGATGAAGCCCACAGCTGTGCCGTGGTCACCTGTACATTCTTCTCAGGCCACAGAAAATGACCTTTAATCGTGGAGCAGGAATCACCCCCTGGAGATGACATGGGGCTGCAAGGAGGTTCCCCCAGGGCGTCTGTAAACTCTGACATTTGTGCACGACGCGTGTCCTCCCTCACGGGGCTCTCCTCCACCTGGGCCCGCCGGTGACCCGAGGAAGCCGAGTGGTGCTCGGGGAAGGAATGCCAAGAACAGATGAGGCTTTCTCATTAACCGGCCCTGGGAGTTGTCGCCTCCCGTGAAAGCTGGGTAATTGCCATTTTTAATGGGGTTGATTTAGCAGCAGCAAATTTTGCAATTTTCCCTTTTCCCTGGGGCTGGCACCTGGGTCTCCACACACCTGGGAGACTCAGGGGGCTGAGGGGTCCCTCATCCCGGGCGCCGACTCCTCAGACCACCTGGGGCCTCGTTAGCCCCACAGCCCCGGAGCCCCGAGCGCCGCGACGGGGAACCTCCAGGCGCTGGCTTCCTGCGCTGGGCCCTCCTCTCCTGCACCACGGCCGGGGTGGAGGCCTGAGCCATCGGGGGCGGGAACGAGGGTGCTGGGGCTCCCGCTGTGACGGCAGCGGGCAGCCATCAAGGTACCACGACCTCGTCAGACAGCGTGGCAGGCTGGAAGAAACGGTGGAGTGTCTGCGGCTGGAGACGCTAGACATCTTATCGCTTTAAACAGCACACGTTTTAACACTTTCTGTCTCTATTAAAGGAGGGACAGCTTCGAGAATGGAGGACTGGACCTCCAGGGACCCTGTGCCCGTGACCTGTGGACTGCATTTCTGGAAGGTCACCTGAGAGGGGAGGGCGGGGACTTCTTGCTGCAGGGAGGGGAGGGCCACGCTGCGTGTCCTCGGGGCAGGGGCTGATGGTGGGGGCACACGGCCAAGTGGGCCCTGCTGCCCTTCCCCAGGGCCCAGTAAAGGCACAGTCCCCACCCCTGGGCCACGCTCAGACTCGGCGCCCCAAAGCCTCTGGCCTGTGTTAGCATTTCTCGCCCTCAGGATGCCATGCAAGGCCCCTGGGGGCCCAGGGCGCCCAGACCAGAGGCGGCCCAGCTGGGCCTGCCTGTGTCCTCTGAGGCCACCACCTTCAGGGTCTCTTCCCGGCTTCCTCTTGAGGGTGGGGGGGCAGCCTTCCCACCTTGGCTGGAATAGGCACCTTCCGGTGGTCCTTCAGGGACGTGGGAAGCCCCTGTGGGCCCTGGATGGGTCCTTCGGCCCCTTCTGCCCCTCAGAGGAGAAGTACATGCTGGATGCTGCCCATATCAGGGAAGGAGTCGGTCTGTGAGGGCTCCAGGCACAGGCAGCTGTCCTGTGAGCACATGGAGACGGCTTGGCTGGGTACTTACGCCCCCCGCCACCCCGGGAATGTTTCAGAGCATCGGATGGTCCCAGAAGCAGGGTCTGAGGCTGGAGCCGCAAGGGTTAACCAGGCCAGAAGCCGCTCTGATAGCGGGGAACCCGTCTCCTCCTGGTGGTGACCTCGATGATCAGGGCAGGCTGACCCTGCCAGCTGGGGGCGAGGCCCACGGGCTCCCGAGCTGTGACGGCTACCACGGGCGTCCCTCTCACGTGACCACGTGCCTCCACTGGACTGCATCCCTCTGACATGCCGTCCTGGGGGTTGGCGCCCCTCCCGCTGGCCTTTCCCGTGGCCTCCGGGTGGGGAGGGCGGGGAGGGCAGTTTCCCCCTCTGGCTGTAGCCAGTGGCCTGGGAAGAATCCATCAGCAGAGAAGGCCTGTTCCATCACCTTCCTTCCCTTCGTCCTAGCAGCCCCCGGGCCTGGGCCTGGGCCTGGACCAAGCCGGGTCCCTCTTTCTGCAGAACTGCCCGTGAGACCCTTGCTTTAAGGGGACCAAGTGTGCTCACCCCATGCCCCCGGGGGTTGACTTTGGTATCTCCATGGCCCCATTTGCTTTTCACAGACACCTACACCTTCATCCTATGCATGAAGAGTGTCTAAATGGGTCCAGGTCGAGGACCCCGTAGTTTGCTGCTGTTGGTCTTGAGCTGGGGGAACTTGGGCCAAGCTCTTGTAATCCGGGGCCCTTATGCAGGAATGAGGCCTCGCCAGCCTGGTGCAGCCCTGGTCGAATTGCCCAGTTATTACTCCTGGCTGTAACCAGGCCCACCTTCTCAACACGAGGCTTTCCAGAGGCCCTCTCTCAGAGCTCCGTCTCATCACCTTCTTGGCAGTGTATGACGCTTGGTCCCCAGGGACACAGGCCAGGGGTCAGGGCATCGAGCCCCTTCTTCCTGGCCCCGAGCCCTTGAGAACCTGTCACTTTGCCTGGCGGGTGGTGGAGTCTGGGGCCCTCCCATGGCTGTGTTCAGGGGACTCTCCGCTCTGCCAGGGAAGGCCAACGCTGGCCTCTCTGCAGGCAGGGAGCCGAGCCTCAGGGCAAGCCCATGTCTCTTCCAACCTTCCTCCCAGAGAGAACCTCAGACCCAGTAGACAGTCCATCCGGTAGGTGGGTCTTGCTGTGAGTGGTGGAGCCATATACTCCCGCTCACTCTGGGCCCACGTTTCCTGTGGTTTTCAAAAGGGCAAGTTGACATTAATTCTCAAAGTGCGCTCCATTGCCTTGGGTGGGCCCTGCTCCTGTCGTCTCCACCACTGGCGTCACCGGGTCAGGTCTAATGAGATAAGCCATGAGAACAGAAGAAGCGCCAGAAGCTGCTTTTGCCTTGACGAGAGCTTTCTGGGTCTTAGAGGCTCAGTCTGTGGTTTCCATGAGAGAGTCCCATGAACGGGCCACACCCCTTCCCTTTCTAATGCCCACATTTTCCTGGCTTTGTATCTCATCACCTGGTCTCTGGACGGGAGGACACTGCCATCGTCTTCTGCTGGTGTTTCCATAACACAGAAGGGGTGTCGGCAGACAGCTGACCACAGATCTGGGATGCAGACCAAGAGACCATTGCATCCTTAGTCCCAGGAGTGGGAAAGCTCAGATCCAGGAGACCCAGTGAGACCTTGTGTCGCCCTGCTGGAGGCCACCGGAAGCCTGTTGTCCCATAAAGACTGTCAACCACTCGTAATTGAATCCAATTAGAAGGAGATTGTCTAACTTTAAACAAATGGCGAGCCAGCGAAGCATTCTCTGGTGAGCTGCAAATTTGATGCCTCGGCACCTCCCAGCGCTGTCAGGCCGAGCACATACCCAACTTGGAGCCAAATACACTAATGCCGAGAATTAGTCTAAAGGCACATGAGAGGCTGGGAAAAAGAGGACGGTTTTTTGGACTTAATATTAAAGGCCCCGTTTGCTGTACTGGACTACATGCTCACAGGATCACCTGCCCATTTCACAATTAAACTATTCCAGGAGATCTAATTTACGGGATATTAACTCCTTTGTACCAAACCTTACATCATGTGTCCTTCCTTTGCCCTAGTTTATTTTTTTTTAATTCTCCATGGAGACAGTAAATGTTTTTAATAAGAAGTTGACAATCCACTTTCTCCATACTTTAAAGTAACCAGGGTTAAGCCTTCTGATCATATTACTCGATGTGTTCCATTTGGGGTTTTTCTTCTCTTGCATCGTGAGCCAGAGACGTGAAGACAATTTATGAATTAGAGGCAGTGACATCATGCTGGCCTGTTTGGAAAAACATTCCATCATATGTGCGTGCTGAAAGACGAGTCGGGGTCCAGGAAGCTCGAGTCCAGGAGTGGCGGGCACAGAGCCGCACCCCAGGCTCCACTCCACTTAGACACAGTAAACCATATGCATTCATACATCCTTCAGAAAGTGAATGGTTAGCCCAACTGTGGTACATCTATTCCAGGGAGCATGACTCATAAGGAAAGGGAACAAATTACTGATGTTCACTGACACTTGGATGGATCTCCAAAGAATTCTGCTGAGTGAAAAATACGCCCATCTCTAAAGGTTAGATGCTGTCTCATTCTGTTTATAAAACATTCTTTTTGCTTTGGCTTGATACATGTATAGATGCATTGCTATTTATGATAGTTATGCTATTATTTGCTGTTTGATACTTAACACTCTTGAAATGACACAATTCCAAAAGTGAGAATAGGTGAGTGGTCAGCAGTGGGTGGGAAGTGGAGGTTGGGGGTGGAGGTGGCCCAAGAGGTAGGTGGTGAAAGGGCAGCCGAGGGGGGGAGTGATGGGGGCTGGGCCCTGGCCGCGGTGGTGGGTTCACAGATGTGACGAAATTGTATAGACTGAGCACCCACACGCACAGAGACGAGTCCGCACGCAGCTGGGAGCCGAGTCAGTTTTCTGGCTGTGATGCTGCAGTTTTTCCAGGTGACACCAGTGGGGAAGCTGGGATGGACGTATGGGGTCTTCCAGTGTCACTTCTTACAAATGCATGTGAATTTCCAGGTAATTTAAAATTCTAGAAAATTAATTAAAACAAAGCGTGAGTCCAGGCTGTCTTGGACTCAGTGGAATAATGCGTGTCTGCAGCAGCAGGGTGGTGTCGTGAGCTGTTGCTGTTTCTGACTGATCTGTGGTTCTTCCCGACTGATCTGCCACTGTTGCCAATGGGGAATCAGTTCTGGGCTTAATGCAGGCTCTCCAGCATCTGCTGGTGCCCTGATGGGCTCCTCACCCTCTCCTGGGGCCTCGGGGGAGCCCTGAGCTGGGTGGAGGGAGCCCACTGTGCCAGGCTGAGGAGCGGGGGAGTTCTGGAAGGCTGGCAGGAGCCTGGAGAGGTTGGGCCGGTGGGCTCCCTCCTGCCCTGGATGGAGGGTGGCCTGAGCCCTGGGCGCCACCCTGTGGGCGCCATCCCGTGGGCACCGTGCTGATCCTGCTCAACTCAGAAGCCGGGCATCAACAGGCCTGGGCTCACGCTGCCTGGGGTCCCCAGCTCTCCCCCACACATCTCTGCTCTGGGGTGAATTTCTCTTCTTTTGGAAAAGACAGCAAAAAATTAAATGCATGTGTGTAAGAGTATATATGTGTATGTCAGTGTATGTGTGTGTTTGTGAGGGTGTATGTGAGTGTGTCAGTGTACGTGTGTGTGTGCGTGAGGGTGTATGTGATGGTGTGTGAGTATGTGTAAGTGTGTGTATGAGGGTTTATGTGAGCGTGTCAGTGTGTGTGTGAGGGTGTATGTGGGTGCGTGTGTCAGTGTGTGTGTATGTGTGTGTCTGAGAGTGAGTATGTGTGCATGAGAGTATATGTGAGTGTGTGTCAGTGTATGTGTGTGAGTGTTTGAGTGAGTGTGCATGTGGGGATGTGAGTGAGTGTGTGTGAGTGGGTGAGAGTGAGTGTGAGTGGGTGAGAGTGTGTTTGTGAGTGTGTTTGTGTGTGCGCATACTACACTGATCGACCTCTTCCATAATCCTTTGAATTAAACAAAGGGTTGGAAAAATTACAAAATGAATAGAGTAAATAGATGATACTGGAGGGACATTCTACTATGTAATATCCTTTTATAAAAGGAGATGTAAGCCGTAAGACCAGCCTCTCCGTCTGCCTCTGTCTGAACCGCTGAAATCTTTCATCCCTTTGCCCAGCTGACCGGAGGCCATGTCACTCAACCCGCCCTCAAATCCACTCACGGCCGTTCCTCAGGAAATATCTGTCTTAAAATCCACACTGCGGGGGTGGGGGGGGCTGTCTGGGAATGAGTAGATCGGGGAAGAAACTCCTAAGGACTGCATTAGGAGGGATGACGGGAGAGTGTAACCGGCGAGTAACATCTGTTTGCGTGTTCGGGATTTGCTAGAAACGGCTCCCTTTTTTCAGCTGCCCACCTGAAAGTATTTTCTCTGATGACAAATGCAGTCGGTGTCAGCTGCTGCGGCAGGTGCAAGGAAGGCAGGAAGGGCCTTTGCCTGCTCTCGTGTCCCTTGGTCTGCTTGCGGCAGCCCGCACTGCTCAGCGGCGACTGCAGAGACTCGTTTGTGGAGGGGCAGCCCTGTGCCTTTCTGCACGGAGAGGTTTCATTCCTCAGGGCGGCCCGCCTCGCACCTGGAGGGCTGCGCCTGGGCTGGGAGTCCTCTCGGAAGGGTGCGGTGTGACGGCGGGGATGTACGAGGCACCGAGAGTTGAGACCTGCGTCCTCTGGTGAGAGGTGTGGAGGACCCACCGTGACGGGGGAGCTAGTCTCTCCTGGTCTCAGAGATTAGCAGTGCCTTTCAAAATTGCACAGGCTAATTGAAATTGTTTATTTTGGAAATACTTCTCCTTTTGTGGGCCTTTATGTTTAATTCAAAGTAGATGGTGAGTTCAGTGTGAGCTCCCGGTGAGTGTCTGTGCCCTCTGGGGATGGGTGGATGGCGAAGCTCTGAGCAGATTAGCCTGCTTGGCCCTGGGAACAGGCTCCTAAGGTTCGCTTCCTGCAGAAAAAGGGCATCCACTGCTCTCTACTCTAGTGAGTGCCAGTCTTGTCTGGTGCCAGTCTTGTCTGGTGACCATGGCCTTGGTGCTTAGAGTGGTGACTGTCTTCCAGCCCCCAGGCACCCTTCTACCTCCAGGACCTTGAACAGGCTGTGTAAGCTCTCTAATCCTCAGTTTCCCTGCTTAAAACTCCCTGCTCTCTAGGATCTCTGCAAGAAGTAGATGAGTCGATTCATCTAAAACGCCTTGCCTGGTGCCCAGCAGATGCCTGAGACCAACTTTCAGGCAGAAGTACCTCCTACTACCGTTTACCATCCCTAAAGGGTCGCTTTGCATCTTTGATGTCTAGCTCCCCTAGTCTTTCCAGGATCAAGGATTTCTGTTTGTTTCGGAAAAACTATCAGCCACCAGTGCCTAAAGGTAAATCCCTTGCAGGTTGGGCTCACTGACTATTTAGTAGCTTATAATAATTGGTTGAAGGCATTCATCCTAGGGGTTTGATTAGCTGGAATCAGCTGAGCATTTTGTATTTCTTTACTGTAAGGCTTTTTGGAGGTAATTCCACCCATCATTAGAAAGGCAACTTGGCCTTCCACCAGGAACCTCTGCCAAGGCCATCTTTCCCAGCGGGAGACTGCTTGCGGCTGTGCCGGGGCAGGGAGAGGTCCCTCTGCGGGGCTCAGATTGGGGTGAGGACGCATGCCCACGTGTGTGAGTGTGCACACATATGTGTACTTGTGAGAGAGACTCGGCAGGGCCTTGGATCTTCATGAAGACCAAGACAAGGGTACGGTGTTGGTCTTTGTTTGGGAGCACAGTTCTGCTGTATTCTGGACGCTTCCTCACATAGACATTCGAGCCCCTTCTCGAGACAAGGAAAACGTCCTCAGCATGAACCCCCTGTCCACAGGCATATCCCCCAGAAAAACTGGGGCTCTTTCCCTTTAAAACACCCACTTTTCTCCTGATGCCGGAGTCTGTGTCTTTAAGACAATAATTGCTGAATTGAAATTTGAGACTGTTATCTTAATAACCAATTACTCAAATAACTTTGAAATTGGCTTAAATTGGCTCGTCATGCTACATTTACCTGAATCTTTTTATGGGAAAGTTAGGAACAAGAGAAAAAAAAATTCTTGGCGGTCTCATTTGTTTGGTTTCACTGAAGGGTCTTGTTTGCAACAAGCAAGGGGCTCTGGGTCTCCACGGCCCAGACCTCCGCCTTCTAGATGAGCCGACTCTGCTGCAGTCTCCTCCAAGGTCTACCCACCCGCTGCCACAGCCCCCTTCTGCCTTCCCTGGGTCTTTCCAAAATAAGGCTCTCCCTGGGTGAGGGAGCAAACAGTGACGTTTGTTGTGCCCGTGAAAGAAATTCCCCTCTTCTCTGCAAGAGATTTCATGGATTTTTTTTTTTTCCTTTTGGAAAATAATAGATGAGGCTACATAGATCTAATTTTCTCCCTTTCAACCGCTATGAAAGCTTAAAGGTGAGAGTCACAATCTTTAAATTAAGGGAATTCACCATTTATTAGTGGTTTGAATGGACAAGGGCAAGTGCCTGGGAGCAGTGTACTCGGGTTTTATATTTAGCTATAAACCCAGTAATAGAATATTACATCTTTTTCTCTAATCTAGTCTTATATCCGGTCATTTTTCTTATAGTCTAAACTTAAGTAATCGGAATTCTTAATGCTCTTCACAACCATGCTCCTTTTTTCCCCCTGCACTGTTAAAGAAAAAATGTTGCTTCTGCAAACATTTTACTGACTTTGCAAAGACCCAATTCATTTTATTTTAGAAACAAGAGTAGAATGTCGAAGCACTTATGGATCATAAGTTTGGGGACAAAAATAAGCTAGTATAAGAAAATGAGGAAAATGGCACCAACTTTCAGGTCGGCCCCAAGGACCGGCTCAGCTCACAGGATCCACCCCCCTCCTCTCTGATACCTGAAGCCCCCAGCACTGGGTGGAAACTTGGAGCCTGGCTAGGGAGGGGGGTACTTTTGTTTACAGGTTGCCTTGGAAACATGTGAAAGAATTTTAAACTTAGCTTCTACTCCCTGACCACAGAGAGGCTGGAATTTTCATAACTGAATCACAACATGGATGGGCCTCTATTTTAAGGCACTGGAACAAAGACAGGAAAAGAACAAAGATGATTTCCAGGTTCCATATTGATCTCCAACTGTAAGAAGACAAATGACTCTTTCCAGACACACCGCTGCTCCCCGGAGAAGGGGTGTTCGGAATGGCGGGATGTACGGGCAGCCGAGAGGCAAGGAGGCATGGGGGCTGGGAGCTGGGGACTCTCCCGTGTGACTCTACACGCCCTGGGCGTGCACACCCACGGTGTATGTGCACAGGCCTGGTGTGCCACACGGTGCTGGGCTCCTGGGCGTCCAGCCCCCACGTCCTAGTCTGTAACATACGATGAGGACCTTTAACCTTGCAGCCCCGCCATGGAGACACAGGCTGGGAAGTGGAGGAGGGGTGGCAAGTGGGCAGAGCAGCGACCCCGAAACCGAAGCCGTTTTGCTGAGGGGTCCTAGCCGAGCCCTTGCTGCCTTGTCTCTGGTTTCTTATCTCTGGAGCCAAGAAAGATTAAGCTTCCCACCCTCCCCCACGTGTTTGGGAGAATGAAATGAGAAGAAGTACGAAATGGAGTCGGAAAATTGTAAAGCACTCTGTATGAATATGAAATATTAGCGCTTTCATGATGCAACAGGATTTTCAACCTCATAATTTACCTCCAACTCCGGGAGGAAATCACCTTGTCATAAAAACATCTTGGAATGGTGAACCATTATTCTTCTATACTGGGAGAAAATTCAGAGAGGCTTCCAAAAGAACGAGATTATAAAACCGTAAAAGAATCTAAGTTCAAAAGCCCTTGGAAACTGCTGGACTGAGCCTTAATAATTCAAACAATTCAGCCAAAGTTTTTCTTTCTTACGGAATAAAACTTTTTTTTTTTTTTGATACACCAGATAACGTGTCATAAAGAGCTCGTGCAGGCTCCAGAAACATGGACCCCGAGCTTCTCCCACTCCTGAGTTCCCTTCCGGACGCCTTGCCAGGTTTCCAGGATGCTGGCGGTCCCCGGGGAGAGCTGCCCAGGCTGAGACCGGTCCCCGGCTTCCCTCACTGCCTTGCTCATGCTGCATCTTCCCTCCCCTCACGCCCCTCCCCTCCCCCTCTTCTTCCCCAGCTGATGTCACGCTTGTCCCATGACCTCATCCAGAGGAGGCCTTCCTGCTCCCCTGCAACCCATCTCTTCCTGCTCTGAGCCTGGGTGGCAGGCATCAGTTAGAGACTCATCTCTGGGTGGGCTTGACCCCCGCAGAGTCAGGGTCAAGAACCGAGGAGTAACAGAGCTTAGGGGAGTTCATGAGAATAAAGTGAGAGATGGAGGGTGTTGGGAAAGCACTTCTGGCCTTTTCTCCATTATTCTAATGATTTTGGCAATGCCTTGCTTGCTTAAGATTTGCAAGGGAGCACACTTTTTTCTGGGAATATTTTAATATAAGAAATAGGTTTCCAATTTTATTTGTAATGCAAAATGAGAAACTTAATATTCTGTATGCCACGGAGGAGGCTTCCAAAGAATCTGGGCAAATACAGTTTTTAGAATAAATGCCTTGTGCCTTTTTCTATCTACAGAAGTACTAGGATGTTGAAATAAATGCTCGTGTGTACTAAAGTGGGCTTCCCAGTTGGCACTAGTGGTAAAGAACCCACCGGCCAATTCAGGACACATGAGACGTGCAGGTTCAAAGTCTGAGTCAGGGACGATCCCCTGGAGGAAGGCGTGGCAACCCACTCTAATATTCTTGCCTGGAGAACCCCGTGGACAAAGGACCCTGGCAGGCTACAGTCCATAGCATTGCAAACAGCAGGACATGGAGGGAGCAACTTAACAGGCACATGTATCAAAGTACAAAACCTTTTGTAGTTTTTGCTCTGGACTCAACTGGGGCCAGTTGGTTGAGTAGAATGTGGGGCTCCTGACTGGACGTCACCAGCTCTGCCCATTTAGTTACAGGTGGCATTTGGTACAAGAGAAAATTGCCAGTGATGCCACAATGGAAGGCCGGGAAGAGATAAGTAAGCATGTCTGGTTTTCTGATGTGCAAAGATGGAGCTGGCTGTGCCGAGTCACAAGAAGCACAGGGGGCCTTGGGAATCCCGGGGCCACTGTGGCTCCCGGCAGACTGGGGTCCAGCAGGCTGCGGTGCCAGCTGGTTGAGCTGGGATGGCTCCAGCCAAAGGTGAGATGGGGAGGCAGGTGACCAGAGGGCATGCCGTGGGTTATGCAGCAGTTTTGCAGCTCAGCGACTGTGTGGTCCTTAGACCCCCAGGTGGGTGCCAGCAGTCACAAAACTGAAGTGTCAGAGGAAAAGGGGCAATGATAACGATTCATCTGTGTCCTTCTCACAAATGGGAACTGTGAAAATAGTCAGGATTTTAGACGGATCCCTTGCATTCTTGAAGCTTGCGCAGTGTCGCAAGGCATTGTCTCGATGATGTTCACTTGGTGTCATTCGCCCTCCTCCACATTATTTTATGGCACCTGGTATTATGTATCACGGCCACACCTGCATACCCTGTTGTCGACTGAAAAAAGTGCACACTGGGTAAAGTGCACAACGCGAGAGTTGTCAGTTAGGTTTTCTTCGGGGCAAAATGAGGCAATAGCTTGGGAAACAGCAGAACTCTGAGAAGCTGCTCCGAAGAGGCGAGGCGGAAGGTCAGTATGCACATTATTTTAGTGAAGGGGGTGCAGTCAAGAATGCGCTGTAACAGAGGCTGGCCCCTAGTCACGAGGAGTAGATGTCACTGTCAGTGACCTTAGCGCTTTTCTAGGCATGAGGAGACGCAAGAATTGGGCTCGCAAACTCATCTCCTGAAACTCTAACTCCCTGAAGACCTGTTCTGGCAGTTTCTCCCAGAGCACAGGGTGCCTCTTTCCCGATGTCCACCCCCAGCTCTTTTAGGAGGTGTCGCAGGCCGGCAGCTGCAGCAGCTCTTGATTTGGCCTCTGCAGAGATGGGTGGCAAGAGCCAGCTTGCAGTTGGCACTGTTATGTTGAGGGCCTCCCTGGTGGCTCAAGAGGTAAAGAATCTGCCTGCAAGGCAGGAGACACAATTTTGATCCCTGGGTTGGGAAGATTCCCTGGAGAAGGGCCTGGCAACCCACTCTAGTCTTCTTTTCTGGAGAATCCCACAGACAGAGGAGCCTGGTGGGCTGCAGTCCATGGGGTCACAAAGAGCAGCACATGACTGAAGCAACCTAGCACACACACACACACTGTTTTGCTCTAGTCAAATGATTTTTACAAAGCAAATACACCTGGAGTGTCCTACTGAAATCTAAAACCAGTGATGTAAGCGACCACCGTTCAGAATCACACCCTTCAATTTGAAAACCATGAGGAAGGATCCCAGCGGTAATTCTGCTGGGGAGCTTGCATGCTCGGCTGCAAAGGTAATAGAGAAGGACACTGAATAGGCTCCTGGCCCCATTTGCCGCCATGGCATTGCTGGGCCTTGCAGCCGCTGCTAGGAAAGTGTCCAGCGTGTATGCAGAGCAGTGGCCACGGGGCTCTCTGGGTGGACAGACCCACTGAGGGCAGGAGGGTGCGATCTCTGTGCCGAGGAAGTGCTCACAGCCTCCTCGGGTCAGCAACATCTCCTCACAGCCGGTCAGTGCTACCGCAGAGCAGATACTTAATCCAGTTAATAGCTACCTTGCAACCTGCGATTGGTGTAACAGCATGCTTGGTGACAGCCCTGGGGTCGCGAGGCACCTGGACACAGGGGATCGCACCTGGCGCGGTGCAGACCCTCTTGGTTCACAGAAGGGGCCGGTCAGCCCTGGGCCTCCCATCCAAGGGTGAGAGCGGTGAGCAGCCTCCGAGCGGTGCCCACGCACCTGTCCTTTGGGCAGAGAGCACGCAGGACGCAGCCCCTCCCCACTGAAATGCTCAGGAGGCTGAGCGAGAAGGCTCAGGGGATTCCGGGATGTGGGATGAAGTTAGAACCGCTCTGCTTGACCTTGGACGTTCCCAAGGAACACCCACAGACCTTTTCTGGGGAGTTTACTCCAGAAACAAGTCTCAGCCAAGTAATCGGTTTTTGAATAGCCTGAACTTGGCATTTTGGAGTTGAAATATGATGTTTAAAATTCAAGCTCAAATGGTGTTTTTTTTTTTTTTTTCCCTTAGATCAAACTGTGGCTCAAACTCATTGAGCAGTCAGAATTTTTCTTTTCTTACACTTGGTGATTTTATTACACAATGACATTGTGAAATTGATTATCTAGTATTGGGAATTCTCCAAAACTGCATCCAAAGGCTGAGACAGAGCATAATGCTGTTTTTGTTTTTGTTTTTTTTTAACCCAGAACCAAATACTACCAAACAATGGATTAAGAATCCATTCACTGTTATCTCCCAAATTGAAAGATAATTCCACCTTCCAGCTGTTGAGGAAATCCTCCATATCAAAGGCAACAGGCAGGGCAGCTCTTGTTTTCAGAGAGAAATTGCTTCATAATTTCTGGGCCAAATGTCCAGGCCCGACAGTCTGCTAATTGAAACAATCTATGGACAGAGTTGAGGCTTTCCACCTGGGTAGCCAATCCTAGGGGTGGCGGAGCCTGGTGGGCTGCTGTCTATGGAGTCGCACAGAGTCGGACACGACTGAAGCGACTTAGCAGCAGCAGCAGCCAAAAATCAAGGGAGGAGACAGGCTGCCTTGGGCTCAAGATCTCCACACTCACTGACATCCCGAGTGTCTTCCTACGAGGTTATAAACAGTAGTTTCCTCTCACTGATCCAGAACAGTTGTTTTACCTGTTAAATTAAAAGTGTTACGATCGAAGAAACCTATCCGGACGGGGACAGAAGATGGTAAAGTGAAGAAATCGTGGCCCGGCGTGTCTTCACCACGAGGTTACATCTGAGTGGCCAAGGGCACAGCGTCTGCAGATGTCAGAGGTTCTTGAGACAGCAGAGATGCAGTGCAAAGGAAATTCTAATAATAATCCTGAAACCAAGTAATAAATTACCCAGCAAGCCCGGGAATGAGTGGGGGGCTGTGAAAGGGGGAAATAAGTCATTCCCAGGACTCGTCTGGGGACGAGAGGGTAGAGAAGTGACTGAGGGTCACAGAGAAGTGGAGCAACAGGATATCTTTGGGAGGAAGACTTAGAATCTGTTTTTCCATCATTTTAGAGAAATATTTGTCTGACGTTTCCCCGAGAAGGGGAGGTTTCTCAGCTCGCCCCAGCGGGAGGCAGAGGGTGCAGTGCAGTTGGGACAAGCAGGGAAATCACAGGGTCCCTGGGGTCCGTGACCGTCTGCTGTCCCCTGCCCAGACGAGAAGAGGAGGGACCGGAGCCCGGGCATAGGACGGAGCAGTGGCCGGGGTGCGGAGGGACACACCGGCAGGAGCTGAGGTCTTTCCCCGAGGGCTCCAGCCACCTCCGGGAGCTGCGGGTGGGAGGTGAGGGGCCACGTGCTGAACACAGGCACCTCCCGCGAGTTTCCATCGATCCCCCATCGCCAGAAGCTAGTGCGACACCCAGAGCGGGGAAGCCTGAAGCTGTGTCCAGCTCAGCCCCTGGACAGAGGGCGGAGGACAGGGGCAGAGATGGGCTGGGGGCGACTGGAGGGTGCCCAAGACAGAAAGTGGCCAACAGGGAGTGAAAATGTACCGCAATGTGGCCAAGTTAATAAGGAGAGAGGACCGGCTAGTAATGCGATCAAATCAGTTTAAAAAAAGAAAGGAACGACAACGGATAAAACGCGTACAAGCGATAAATCCAAGTAAATCTGCCAATGGTCTGAACTCTCCCATGAACTGCAAGACCACCCCTGTATTGCAGTGTCCCCAGATCAAAGCCCTTACCTTCCCCCAGCTGGTGGGCCCCTCACAGGTGCCCTATTTATGCCTCATGCAGGGCCTGGCACACGGAGGGTCGCAGGGCACATGGGGATTAAAGGGCCCCTCCTCAGAGCTCTGGTCACAGAGTGGAGCCTTTGGCTGTAACCCCAGAATAAATGAGCCTCCTGGGACTCCAGAATTCTGGCTCTTTTCCTGAGAGAGCCCTCTTCCTCACTGGAGGTTCTACCTGGTCAGGGAGAAAACACAGGGATCCACAGCTTGCTCGTTTGTGAAACTTTCCCAGAATCAACATACTGCATTTCATGCGGAGAGAAACACAAAGTCATCTTATTTATAACTATTCCAGCATTGCTCACCACCACCCATCGATTGATTAGGAGAGAAAAAGGTAGCTAAATAACCTGGTATTATTTAGCCTGGTGTTGAGCTCATTCAGATCTGACGATTTACCGGATCCCTTCAGGCAGTTCTCAGCTTTCTCCTGGAGAGAAGTGGTCAGGTCCTCAAGGCTGCCCTCCCGTCCTCTCCTATCGAGGGGTTTGCACAGGGGTGTGGTGGGGAAGATTCGGGACCCTACTCTCCCTGGCGCCCTGTCTTCTCCACCTGGGGCCTTCCCATCAGCGGGGTCAGAGTTCTGTGGGTTGACCTCACTCAACTTTGCTGTGTTTGGAACCAAAACCTGTGCTGGGATCACTGGCGGCTACCTTCTGGGGTCTCAAACAGAGCAGAGAACAAGAACTCCTCTTGTCCTGGACTCAGTTATCCCCCAAATTCATATGTTGAACCCTAACCCTCAGTGGGATGGTGCTGGTGGGTGGGGCCTTGGGGAGGGTGGAGCCACATGAGTGGGACCAGTGTCTTTACAAGAAGAGACCCTAGAGAGCTCCCCCACCCCTTCCTCCATGTGGAGACACAGCGGGAAGACAGCCCTCCGTGAACTAGAAGGGGAGCCTCAGCAGATTCCGAATCTGCCAGCACCCTGATCTTAGACTTCCAGAAGTCTGAGAAGAATGTTTCTGTTGTCTACAAGAGTTCCCACCTCTGGCATTTTTGTTATAAGAACCCAAACCAACCAAGATGCCTCCTCTGAGGTTCCCAAACTTGTCAGTAATTAGGACTAAGATTGGCCCACCCCTCCTCCTTCCCCAGAGCTGGGGAGCGGGCTTACCTTTCCTCTGCTTTCCCTGAGTTACAAGCCCTCTGGCCACAGATGGTGGTGGGCAGATGGGTCACCACCCTCACACTCAAGTGGAGACCCTCAAGCTCAGGCTCATCAGCCACAAGGAGGTGATGGGAAATCAGGCAGATGCCCTCTCCCCACAGTGGTCTTGCTGGCAGAGTTCTTCCTCCAAGGACTTGTTTCTTCTTCTGTGCCTGCACGGATCTGGAAATCTCCCCACTCAGCTTTTTCTGGGTGACAAATCCCAGGGACCCATCAGGAAGTCTGGTCCTCTAGGCAACTCTGGCAAAGACAGAGGAATCACACGTGAACAATTTTCAGGATGTTGCCCCTTTACAGCCAGGTTGGGGAACCTGTTGGCCTCTGTCTCTCTCAACATCACTCTCTGCCCGGCAGCATAATGGCTGTGGGCAGGTGCTGGGTTCATCCTTTGAAGCGCCTGCTTTTAAACCAGGGTTGGCAGAGAGAGAACTGGCAAACGCAAGGCTTACGTGGGTTAACCTGTGACTCCATGAGCGCTTGCAGCAGCATCTTCAAGGCTAACGGTGAGTCAAGGGGAAGGAGCTGAAACCTGGCCAGAACTGAAACCACAGCCTTGACTCCTCAGACCCTAAGCAAAGGGGTCTCAAAACCAAGGCGGCCTGTGTACCTTTGTAGGGTCATGAATGTAGGTAGTTAAGAAACTCAAATGATGACATTCCAAGGGTGGGAAAAAAGAACGCTTGCCTTGTGTTACTTTGGAAGCAGTGAATACAAGATTTTGCTGTTGTTTAAAATGAGAAAGAGAGGGAATCGAGGTGAAGGTCTGCAGCGGGAGGAGGGAAGGTGTCTCAGAAATCCTGAGTGGTGGCTAATAATGAGAGGCGGCGCACGGTGGATCTGGAGCGGCCCTCCCTCACCGTGAGCTTGGATCTGCGCTGCGGCTTCGGGTGTGTTTTCTTTGTAAGCAGAAGGCTTCCACTCCGTGGTCCTCTGCAGCACCCGCCACTACATAACTGGCTTTTCACAGTGCCGCCAGCTTCAGAGCCACCAGCCTCCAGTGTCACAGCACCTTGTCAGCGACACCGATGCCCACATCTGCAGCAGAGGCGAGCCATGAACCTCTAGCCAGGCTGGAGGCACTGCCACTGGTGGTCTCCCCACCCCACCCCCCAAAACAGCCAGTGATGTTCACTTTCAAACAGGCAAACTCAAAGCACCTGTGTTTAATTTTCATCGGGAGCACCGTTTTCATTTCTGAGCTGCAAAACTTCCGTGCTCCCGGCCCCACTATGTCAGAAATGCACAGTGGCAGATTGGCATACTGGGCTATTAATAATTTGCTGTATGTGTTGCAGATGTTGCCTAAATGAATGGTGTTCTATCACTGTTTCTTGACACTGGGGCCCTTGGGGTGGCAGGCTAAGACCCAGATCTGTCTACAACCTGCCTGTTCTGGAGAGAAGGGGGGAAAAAAGTGGCCCCTCTGAGCAGAATCACATTCCAGCTTGCAAAGCCAATTTCTCAGATGTTCGCTCTGTCCTGTTCCTTGTTCTTCCACTCAAACCTCATCTGGCCGTGATGAAAAATGATGTGATGCAATTTTTTATTCTACGCTTGACACTCTTATGGAAGGCAATGTGGTTCATTGATTCCAAACTCCAAAAAAGGTCAAGAAATGAGGAACCAAATTTTTGGAAGCAGCCCAGAAAAAGCTTTCAAGCCCGGGAAAACAAAACTGCTAATTATTACCCCTTCTGTTGCCATTAAGCTTCAGAGGAGCCTGAACATATGTTTCATGAGCCTGTACTTTTATATTAAAACATTATTGAGCCCCAGGTGAAATGTACATTACGTGAAAACCAGCTGAAACGGACAGTAGGTTTAAATTTTGACAGCAAACAGCTGTAGGCTCTCTCTAACTTTATTCAAATAATGAAACCAATAGGCTGTGCTACAGTTTCAAGTGTCCCCAAACAAGTTTATATGAAAAATGATATTAATTTATCTGAGATGACTTCTGCCAAGAAACGGATATTTCTCTGTTACTTCTGAAGGGTTGGGAGGGAAAAAAACTGAACTATTATAAAACATGTAACTTGGATAGTTTAGGAATATCTAACAAACAAAAATGTGTCTTTTCAGTTTAGATTAATCACAGTCGCCCTGTTTACCCCTTCTGTGGCCACAATGATTTTTGAAATGCTAATAAATTAGATCTCCTTTTCATCCCTGGAGTTTGGAAAATGGTTCTTTCCAAACAAAATACATGTGTGGGCAGCATGACCAAGTATTTATATATATATATATATGCTGCTAAGTTGCTTCAGTCGTGTCCGACTCTGTGCGACCCCAGAGATGGCAGCCTACCAGGCTCTTCTGTCCCTGGGATTCTCCAGGCAAGAACACCGGGGTGGGTTGCCATTTCCTTCTCCAATGCATGAGAGTGAAAAGTGAAAGTGAAGTTGCTCAGTTGTGTCCGACTTCACGACCTCATGGACTGCTGCCCACCAGGCTCCTCCGTCCATGGGATTTTCCAGGCAAGAGTACTGGAGTGGGTGCCATTGCCTTCTCATATATATATATATATATGTACACTTAAAAAAAACGCCACTCAGCAGTGAGCCCTCCATTGAGTAATTCCAGTCTGAGTAAAACCTGGAGCTTGGTGATCCAAGTGTAAGCCAAATGGTGCCAGATAAAATTCCAATTTAGACACGGTTCCAATCCACACTGCTCTCAGCCTGTAACCTTCCTGGAACAGAGCAGATTTAATAGCGGCACCAGCAGGGCGCGCATAAATAGCAGCTTTTATTGCTCACTATTTTGGAAATGTCAAGAGGGCTATAGTACAGTTCCGGGTTGCGTCCCACTATCACTTACACCCTCGCTGGACCCTGGAAGACATTGTTTTCACTGTGACATATTCTAAGGCCAAGTGAAGAGGTGTTTTCCCTTCTGATGTGGGACTTGGCCACGTATTTCCTGATAGTTCACCTACACCCGTTTGCTGGGGGGTCCTCTTCCTTAGCTGATACACCTGTGGGTCCCCCAAGGACCCGGCTCCCGAGAGGCTCAGGGTTCAGGTGGAGAGACAAGATTTGTACCTGAAAGAGTGACTGTGGCGATAACTGCAAAATAGGGCTCTGGGGTTAAAGCAGATTTGGAAAAATTCAGGGGGGACACAAGACAGGCTGAAGGCAGAGGGTGTGACGGGGAGAAGGCAGGCAGGGCCTCCGAGTGAACTGGGGTCAGTGTAAGAGCAAGGGCCCCAATTGGCACCGCAACGAGGAACTCAGAAGCGGTTTCCCAAGGGGATCCTGAGTCATCGACGTGCATTCTGTTTGTGAGAGTAAGAACCCACCGTCACTGGAAACATTTGCTTTTGGAGATGCATTGAGCTCAGCATTCCCTGGTGGGTCAGACAGCAAAGAATCCACCTGCAAGGCAGGAGACCCGAGGTTTGAGCCCTGGGTTGGGAAGATCCCCTGGAGAAAGGAATGGCAATCCACTCCAGTATTCGTGGCTAGAGAAGTCCATGGACAGAGGAGCCTGGTGGGCTACAGTCGTTGGGGCTGCAAAGAGTCAGACGTGATTGAGTGACTAAACCTGCCGCAGCTCAGGTTCGCTGTTTTTGCTGCAGCTTTGTCCAGCATTCTACGATAAAGGAAGACCCCAGAATCCAGAGATGGGCACCCATGATACTCTCGTGGTTGTTCTGTTTCCCGGAAGGAGCATTTCAGCCCCACCTCTGAGCAGAGGGAGCCCTGCGCTCGCTGAGAGCCCACTGTGGACACGGGGGTCTCCCAGGGGAAGGGTCTGCCCCTCTAGGCCATGCTGCGTCTTCCAGGTGGAGGTCCGTCTTTTATCTAGACAAATGATTTCAGGGCTGTGCTGGAAATGTTCTTCAATCAAGGATTTCCATTCACACCGCTGCTCATGGGCGACCCACGCGATCATGTGCACGGTGAGAATGTTCTTGAGCCTGGGGCTGTGGGCAGGGCGGGCGGGGTCCTGACAGCTGGTCTGGGGTCTCTTTGTTCTTCCTGTGAGCTCACTGAGGGCCCAGCCTACCTTCTCCGATCAGCCTGCCGTGCTGGCCCTCAGCTGCCCAGCATCAGGGCAGT
>SJYC01094461.1:0-34784 GCA_006408675.1 Madoqua kirkii
TGAGTAATTCCAGTCTGAGTAAAACCTGGAGCTTGGTGATCCAAGTGTAAGCCAAATGGTGCCAGATAAAATTCCAATTTAGACACGGTTCCAATCCACACTGCTCTCAGCCTGTAACCTTCCTGGAACAGAGCAGATTTAATAGCGGCACCAGCAGGGCGCGCATAAATAGCAGCTTTTATTGCTCACTATTTTGGAAATGTCAAGAGGGCTATAGTACAGTTCCGGGTTGCGTCCCACTATCACTTACACCCTCGCTGGACCCTGGAAGACATTGTTTTCACTGTGACATATTCTAAGGCCAAGTGAAGAGGTGTTTTCCCTTCTGATGTGGGACTTGGCCACGTATTTCCTGATAGTTCACCTACACCCGTTTGCTGGGGGGTCCTCTTCCTTAGCTGATACACCTGTGGGTCCCCCAAGGACCCGGCTCCCGAGAGGCTCAGGGTTCAGGTGGAGAGACAAGATTTGTACCTGAAAGAGTGACTGTGGCGATAACTGCAAAATAGGGCTCTGGGGTTAAAGCAGATTTGGAAAAATTCAGGGGGGACACAAGACAGGCTGAAGGCAGAGGGTGTGACGGGGAGAAGGCAGGCAGGGCCTCCGAGTGAACTGGGGTCAGTGTAAGAGCAAGGGCCCCAATTGGCACCGCAACGAGGAACTCAGAAGCGGTTTCCCAAGGGGATCCTGAGTCATCGACGTGCATTCTGTTTGTGAGAGTAAGAACCCACCGTCACTGGAAACATTTGCTTTTGGAGATGCATTGAGCTCAGCATTCCCTGGTGGGTCAGACAGCAAAGAATCCACCTGCAAGGCAGGAGACCCGAGGTTTGAGCCCTGGGTTGGGAAGATCCCCTGGAGAAAGGAATGGCAATCCACTCCAGTATTCGTGGCTAGAGAAGTCCATGGACAGAGGAGCCTGGTGGGCTACAGTCGTTGGGGCTGCAAAGAGTCAGACGTGATTGAGTGACTAAACCTGCCGCAGCTCAGGTTCGCTGTTTTTGCTGCAGCTTTGTCCAGCATTCTACGATAAAGGAAGACCCCAGAATCCAGAGATGGGCACCCATGATACTCTCGTGGTTGTTCTGTTTCCGGAAGGAGCATTTCAGCCCCACCTCTGAGCAGAGGGAGCCCTGCGCTCGCTGAGAGCCCACTGTGGACACGGGGGTCTCCCAGGGGAAGGGTCTGCCCCTCTAGGCCATGCTGCGTCTTCCAGGTGGAGGTCCGTCTTTTATCTAGACAAATGATTTCAGGGCTGTGCTGGAAATGTTCTTCAATCAAGGATTTCCATTCACACCGCTGCTCATGGGCGACCCACGCGATCATGTGCACGGTGAGAATGTTCTTGAGCCTGGGGCTGTGGGCAGGGCGGGCGGGGTCCTGACAGCTGGTCTGGGGTCTCTTTGTTCTTCCTGTGAGCTCACTGAGGGCCCAGCCTACCTTCTCCGATCAGCCTGCCGTGCTGGCCCTCAGCTGCCCAGCATCAGGGCAGTGGGCTCCCTGGAGAAGGAAGCAGGCAGCAAAAGCTGTCCCCGTCAGGCCTGGATGTAAGCAATCCCCTAGAGGCCATCTCAAATATAAAACCAATCTAGGAGGCCTGTCTTGTTTAAGGGAACTTGTTTAAGGACTTTTTCCTCTCGCAAAGCCAGCCCAGTTCCTTCTCTCTTTCGTTCAGTGGTGACCTTAACAAATGTTTTAAACCAAATTCAGAACAACTGGCTTCCAGAAATTGCTGGAACATAAAGAAAAGGCTTCATTTGGTGCCATATCCTAAACAGGGGTCTAAATCTCAGCTTCTGAAGAAGTCTGGCCTCTGGAGGTTCTGGTGGTGGAAAAATTGGCCTTTGTTCAAAATGAATGGTGTAAACCTTGCCAGGTTGGATGACCATCTTCTGTGTTTTTTGCAATGAGCACCATGAATTAATAGATATCATGTCTCTAGGACCTGGGTGATTTCCCTAAAATGTACACAGGGGCTGAGGCATGAAAAATGCCCCCAGGGGAGAATGTGATGAGAAAAGCTTCTCAGACAAAGGAAGATATTTACACTCTCTTTTAATAATAATAATGACAAATTTCTACTTTGTACTGGACGCAATGCTGGTTTTTTTTTTTAATTTTGCCTCAAATATAAGTTATTTTTTCACATTGTGCTGTCTGACTCTTTCTTTCTCCTTCTTAGAAAGATACATTTTCAGTTTGTTTCTAGAATAAAGCAAACTAAAGCTTCCCAGACGGGCAGAGTTTTAATTCCAGAGGTGAACTCTGAGTCTGAAACTCGTCTTCCTTAAGTGCTGAGGAGGGTAGAGCTAGTCATGGCTTCTGGTTTTTATTAAAATAAAAAAGCCAGCTTGCGATCACAGAAGGGAAAGGATTTTGCCCTTAAATGTGATTCCTGATGGTATAATTCTGGTTTCTATTCCCCTAGCAGCACTTACTTGTTAATATGCCAGGTATCAAGAAGCAGGGATCCCTGAAAACATGTTTATTAATGCATTAAACTCAGTGTCAGAACCCAGGGTCAACTTGGCTGGTCAGCTGGGCCCAGGTTGCTACGTGAGGCCACAGGCCATGGGCTGGGTGCCCCCGGGAACAGAAGCATCAAGGGCTTTGTCTAATAACCACCATCTGAAGGCATGTAAAATGTCTGTTTAAGACCCACAGGGAAGCACTAACTCATGGCGTCCTGAGACCTTACTGGTTAAGCTGAGTCCCCTGGTGTGGGAAGCGCACAGGGCCCAGGGCACGCAGGCTGGTGATGGAGGGGATCCATTCCTTGCATTGGGTCACACCCGCGGATGGAGACGTGCCCTGGGGTCAGTGGTCAGAACAGTCATCCAAACAGCCAGGAAGCACCCCCAGATGAGGGCCTGGGCTTTGGAGGCTTGGCATCGGAGGAAGCTCCTCGGCATCTTGTCTCCTGACTGAAATGGAAAAGCCAACTTCCAAATACAAAAGCAAAACAAAATAAAACCCCAAATCCCCCTACTTCCTGGGCTTCCCAGGGGGCTCAGTGGCAAAGAATCCACCTGACAGAGCAGCAGACGCGGGTTAGATCCCCAGGTTGGGAAGATCCCTAGAGGGGAAATGGCAACTGCTCCAGTGTTCGTACCTGGGAAATCCCATGACACAGGAGCTTGAAGTCCATGGGGTCGCAGAGTCAGACGCGACCGAGCGCATGTGCGTTTCTTTACTTCAGAGAGCCAGTGTCTGCTGTTTTGTGCTTGTCTCAATAACCTAAGGATTGGACAGGGAAGGGGACAGCTTCGGGAGAGGAGCAGGGTTAGGTAACTTGCCCACGGCCACTCAGCTGGCCAAGGGGTACCCGGCTGGCAGCAGCCTTCTCTCTCACCCGCTCAGAGGGCCCCCACCCCCCAGTCTCCCTCCTGTCCCCTCCAGGTCTCCAGGCTTACGCATATCTAAGCAACTGAAAAACAGGGTTTCTATCCCTCTGAGCAGGGCCTGTTCCAGCTCAGTTTTGGGGGTCCCCTCCATCACCAGATGCTAAAGACAGCGGGACTCCAGGTTTCTCTTAGAGGCCACTGGGGTTCACTCTTAGAAAGTGCAGAGGTACTAACGAGCCTCTTGATGACAGTGAAATAGGAATGAAAAGGTGGCTTAAAGCTCAATATTCAGAAAACGAAGATCATGGCAACTGGTCCCATCACTTCATGGCAAATAGATGGGGAAACAGTGGAAACAGTGGCTGGCTTTATTTTGGGGGGCTCCAAAATCACTGCAGATGGTGATTGCAGCCATGAAATTTTTAAAAGACGCTTACTCCTTGGAAGAAAAGTTATGACCAACCTAGACAGCATACTAAAAAGCAGAGACATTATTTTGTCAACAAAGGTCCATCTAGTCAAGGCTATGGTTTTTCCAGTGGTCATGGATGGATGTGACAGTTGGACTATAAAGAAAGCTGAGTGCAGAAGAATTGATGCTTTTGAAGTATGGTGTTGGAGAAGACTCTTGAGAGTCCCTTGGACTTCAAGGAGATCCAACCAGTCCATCCTAAAGGAGATCAGTCCTGGGTGCTTGTTGGAAGGACTGATGTTGAAGCTGAAACTCCAATACTTTGGCCACCTGATGCGAAGAGCTGACTCATTTGAAAAGATCCTGATTCTGGGAAACAGTGAAGGCAGGAGAAGAAGGGGATAACAGAGGATGAGATGGCTGGATGGCATCACCGACTCGATGAACATGAGCTTGACTAAACTCGGAGAGTCGGTGATAGACAGGGAGGCCTGGCGTGCTGCGGTTCATGGGGTCACAGAGTGCAGCGGTTCAGTTCATGACTAAACTGAACTGAACTGCTGGGGTCCACTCTGCTGGGTTCTATGAATTGCTGAGGTCCAGGTTTCTTGAATCTCTCACCAGTCTAGAGCAAGCCAGTGATCAAACTTCTGAGATGGTCTGAGCACGGACTCCCTCCAGGCTGTCTGAAGCAGGTCTTGGTACGGGCTGTGTCCTGAGCTGCTGCCAGCTGGCGCCACCAGCCCTGGGAATCCAGGAGACCCGGTGCCGGCCTGGATAGAGGCTGGGGCACAGCCTCCCTCAAACACCTGCAGCCTCCATCGTGCCTTTCACATGGATCGACGCAGAGAAACGTATAGAGAAGCCCCAGTTACTGAAGGTGACCGGGACCTTTCCCTTCAGGTCTGCAGCTGAAATGAATAATGGAATTTTTTTTTCCATTATACTGGGTGCTTTAGACATTGAAGTTTTATGAAATCTCGCCGTCCTGTCTTAAAATGTTCCATCTCTATAAGCAAGCAGGCCTAAGCTCTTGAAACGATTGGAAAGGAGCCCTGAGGTCAAAGGAACGTAAAATACAAAGGCCACACATATGTAAACTATCCCTGGACCAGGTCTCCCACTCAGCTCTTTTAACACATACTTACTCAGAGAGCAGAGGACCTGCGGGAGGGACCCCATCCAAGTGCTCGCTTTGAGAACAGACCGCCAACCTCATCTACCTGCATGAACCTCCACCTCCTTTTAAGATGGAGAAGGGCCCCGAAGACCATTTCTCCATCACAGCCTCTGGAAAGAGCAGGCGTCCCAGGCCAATAAAGCTTCACGCAGCTGAGCCTGGTCTCAGGCTGTGCGAGCCAGTGTGGGGCCAGCTCGGCTGCTTTACACCTGGTTTAAGGGACCATATGGCTGGTGCTTAGCATAGAATGTTCTGGATGCTTATGTGGAAGGCGCTCTGAGGTCTCAGAAACCTGGAAATCTACTTGCAAAGCCCGCTAGGGAAAGATTGATTTGTTTTCTCCTCTCCAAATCCATTTCATTGCCAAATAGCTAAAAATGTAATTCTGGTAAAGGATAGTAACTTTCTTTCCTCGGTTTCGATTTGGTAGGCATAAAATACTGAAGGGCTTCCCAGGTGGCACAGGGGCGAAAGAATCTGCCTGCCAGAGCGGGAGCCCCAAGGGGCGTGGGTTCAATCCCTGGGTTTGGAAGATCCCCTGGAGAAGGGAATGGCTGCCTACTCCAGTATTCTTGCCTGGGAAATGCTGTGGACAGAGGAGCCTGGTGGGCTACAGTCCATGGGATCACAAAGAAGCAGACACGACTGATTTTACCCACCTTGGGCCCTTACCAAGACAAAGGATACAGGGACCGCAGATCGGGGAAACAGCACTGGGATAAAGCTTCTCTGGAAAGAGTGGCCACCGCCACTCTGAGGGTCCTCTCCCCTCTGCTCCGTGGAGAGCCAGGGGCTGCCGGCAGGGTGCGGGAACAGCTGCTGCTCTCCTGCCGGCCACCCCGCCCTCCGCAGTCCACCCTGGGAATCCTGGTGCCAGAGCAGACTCCTTGCAAAGAGGGAAGGGATTTTGGCCTGGGGTCCAGGAGTCTGTTGCCTAGAGCTCTGGACAGGTGGGCAGTAGGGGCCAGTCTGGGGTGGAGTGACAGAAAGTCATAAGCTAAGGAGGACCGGGGTGGGAGGCTTTGGCACTGAGCCCTCAGCTCGAGATGCTGGTCCAGGGAGCGGTTCTGAGAACGCCATGACCTGGCAGTCACTGAACGGGGGAGGGCACAGGGATCTCTCCATCAGGATCTCAAATGTCCTGACCAAGTTGTTGCCAGTGTGTGGGTGTGCGTGCATGCCTGTCCCATATCACGGCAAACGTTATGCCGTTATTCAGTCGCCAGTTGAGTCCAACTCTTCGCCACCCCATGGATGCAGCGCGCCAGGCCTCCCTGTCTCTCACCATCTCCTGCACTTTGCCCAAGTTCATGTCCATTGAGTCGGTGATGCCATCTAACCATCCCATCCTCTGTCACTCCCTCCTCTTTCTGCCTCAGTCTTACCCAGCATCTCCTCAAGGCTTATGATATCTTAGTCCCCTGACCAGGTATTGAACCCTCGCCCTCTGGAGTGGAAGTGCCGAATGTTAACCAATGGAACGTGAAAGTGAAAGTTACTCAGTCATGTCTGACTCTTTGAAACCCCATGGATTGTAGCCCACCAGGCTCCTCTGTCCAGGGAATTCTCCAGCCCAGAACACTAGAGTGGGCAGATCCCCTTGTCCAGGGGATCTTTCCAACCCAGCGATCGAACCCAGGTCTCCTACACTGCAGGTGGATCTTTACCAGCTGAACTATCAGGAAGGCCCTTTAACCACTGGACCATCAAGGAAGTCTGGCATATTCTATAGATAGACAGCAAATATAGAACTCACGGGTTCACCCAGGGAAGGACTCATGAATTGTTTCTGATACTCAGTTTTGATAAATAAAGCTTCTATGAACACTTGTGTCCAGAGTTTAGAGTGGACAGATATCCTCATTTCTCTGTGACACATGGTCAGCACCATGATTGCTGGTCATATAACTAGATGCCTAAATCTTTAAGAAACTGCCAAACTATTTTCTGGAGAACTTGTCCCATTTGCATTTCCCGCAGAAGTGTATTAAAAATCCTTGATAGGATCTGGAATTGTCAGATTTTTAGTTGTTCTAAGATGCGTAGTAATATCTCATTGTGGGAAGGTGTTGCAAGTATTTCAATCTGCCCACTTGCCATCACCAATGCGATGGACATGAGTTTGAGTAGGCTCCAGGCATTGGTGATGGACAGAGAGGCCTGGAGTGCTGCAGTCCATAGGGTGACAAAGAGTCAGGACTGAGCGACTGAACTGACTTGCCATCTATGTATCCTCTTTGCTGAGGGACTGTCTTTTGTCCATTTCTACTTGAATTACTGGTACTTTTATGTTGAAGGTTTTTTAAGTCTTTGTTGAATTTGTTACAATATTGCCTCTGTTGTATTTTTTGGTTTTTATTTTTTCTGGTGTTTTGGCCGCAAGACATGTGGAATCTTAGCTCCTTGACGAGGGATCAAGCCTGTACTCCTTGCATGGGAAGATCAAGTATTGACCACTGGACCACCAGGAAAGGGCCTTACTGTCAAATTTTGAGAATTCCTTGTGAGTCCCTTGTCAGATATGTGTTTTGTAAATATATACAATATATCCTCCTAGTCTGTATCTTGATATTTCATTCTCTTATCAAGGTGTTTTGTGGAGCCAAAGTTTTAAGTTTAGATAAAGTCTAATTTATAAAAAGTTTTTCGTTTGTCGATCATGGCTTATGGTAATATCTAAACAACTCTTTTGCTGGCCTTTTTTTTTTTTTTTGGCTAGAGAAAACAAGATTTTCTTAGGTTTTGAAAATTATATCAGCTGTTGTTTGGGGGCTGCAAGCCTTTTTAGTGCCTCACTCAGGACATGCAGGCCGCAAAAGGGAAACTGGCACTCACCACGAAGCTGTTTTCTGAGGACCTGGTTTCTTAGCCAGTTGTGTTTCTTTTGCTTCCATCTAGAGTCATATGATTAGTTTATATATAATGTCTGTGTTTTTCAGCTGTACTTAGTGGGGGTGAGGGCGTTAGGAAGATGTCTGTCTGTTTCATTTTGTCTGGGATCAGAGTTGGTTTATAGCATTTTGATTCTGCTGTTTCATCCGCATATTCTTTATTTTGGCAATACTTAAAAAAATTGATTCTTGTTCTTGGCCATGCCATATGACATGTGGGATCTTAGTTCCCAAACCAGGGATCAAACCCATGCCCCTTGCATTGGAAGCCCAGAGTCTCAGCCACTCGATTGTCCGGGAAGTCTCAATATTCCGGAAATACTTTGATAACATTTTAAGAATGTTAATATTTGAAGCAGAATTATATCAATACTGAGTTTTGTGGAGAAAGTATTTTCTGGAGCAAATCTGATTAAACTTATTTAAAATTAAAATAGAAACACTTGAAGCAATAAGCTTCCATATAGCAAGTTGGTCAAGGAAGTATTTGAGCAGAATTATTTTCATCAATTCTCTCCCAAGCAAATTTTGCGGTCAAGCTTTGACTCACAGACTAGTTTTCTTTTGTCAATATATTCTTAAAATTAATTTTAGTGTTTGCTAGTGTATAATTTTATTGCAATCTCCATAACTTCCGATTCTGATACTTTCTAGATCATTTTTACAGATGCAGCTCTGCTGAGAAATTTTGATTCTTTTGACGATTTGACCATGTGCATTTTAGCCACTGTCTCTTTTATTTTGTGCTTATTTGTTTCCGCCATAAGACTCATTGCAAGTAGCATGAAGTGTCGGTCTCTCATTTTCATTTGTTAGTTGATTCTTGAGGAAAAAATATTTCCCCCAGGTAGGGGTGACCTAGGTCTGAGTGTGGAGCCAGCTGTGGGGGTGAGTGGCCGCCTGGATGAGGAGGAAGGAAGTAGGGATGGTGCCAACCTCTAAGTCAGCGGGGAAGGGGCCAGAGGGGTGAGGGGGCGGAGCCGGAGCCAGGGAGGAGGTGGGCCTTTCTCTGAGCAGCACCTTGTGCGCTGGCAGGAAGCTGGAGCCTTTGACAATGTGGGGAAACACACACTTGCAGAGTCGCTTTCTCCACCCCCAGCCTCCTCTCCCACAGCATCTTCAGCGAGGTGCTCACATGCCTTCACTTTGCAGAAGTCCGTCCCTTCCTGCACCCTGACACTGTCCTGTGGCCTGTGACTCCAGGGGGGTCGCTTCAAGTCCTTATTATCCATATCTTCCCTGCTGGCTCAGATAGTAAATTGTCTGCCCGCAGTGCGGGAGACCTGGGTGCAATCCCTGAGTTGGGAAGATCCCCTGGAGAAGGAAATGGCAACCTGCTTAGGCATTCTTGCCTGGAGAATCCCATGGACAGAGGAGCCTGGTGGGCTACAGTCCATGGGGTTGTAAGGAGTCAGACACGACTGAGTGACTTCAATTTCACTTTCATGCCTTCACCCAGGAGGCAGGTCAGCTCTTACGGTGGCCTCGGAAGCTTCTGGAACAGATCTGGGGACTTCTCTGCACTTGGGGAACATTTCACTCTAACCAGAAGGGGGTATCTCTATCCATGAGCAATGTGGCCCACGGACATTTCCCTGGCAGAGCCGCAGCTCATCAGAGGAGGGCTCCTCTGCCACACGCTCGCTGGGCAGAAGCCCCCTCCCAGGGTGGCTAGTGCCAAGGAAGAGCGGTGCCTGCAGAACAGGGACGCAGCCAACAACACGTGAGCATCCCGCGGGCCACGGACGCTGAGCCACGATCCAACCATCCCTGCCAGCCTGGCCACAGAAGGCAGGCGGTTTCAGAGGCCAGAGCTCCCTGAAGAAGCGCCCTCGCTCGCTTGTGCGTTTTTCCTTGCACAGGGGATGAGCTGCTGAGACAGAAGGAGGCAAGGCCAGGTCTGAAGAGACAGACCCAGCAAACTCTCCTCAAGGTGCCTCTGTGAGCCCAGTCATGGCGCTAGCAGCAGGGCTCCTCCACTCCAGGAGTGGGGACGCTGCCACGGGTGAGCACTTTCGGGGCCCGCCCGACAAGGCATGGCTTTCCTGCCCTTTGCTGGAAAGGAAAACGGAGGCAACGCCCTGGGCTCCTCTGAGGAGGTGGGAGAAGCAGGGTTAGGGTCTCAGGGTCGGCAGAGACCCAGGGCCCGTGCCTGGGATGGTCTGCCTCCCAGCGTGGGGCGGTCTCGAGTGGAGACAGAAGCCGTGAGGGGACGGGAAGCCCTGGGCTCAGCCCCGGTGCTAAATTGCACAGTTGAGAGCCTCATGCCTGTTTCTTTCACCTCCATTTCCTTATCTGAGAAATGGGAATCATAACCCCTGCCTCCCTTCCCAGAGTTATGAGAATCCAATGAGAAAATATGGGCAGCTGTAAAAATATAAAGCCGTCGTATTTGCATTCGCCAATTCCTTAAGGAAATGGGGCCAGAGTTGAGGGGCAGGCCAGACCCTCTTCCACAGAGAACTTTACAATCCAGTCCTAAGACCATAATGTGTCTCAAACATTATGAATTTAGGAAATGCCTTTTCAATCTGGGGAAGAAAATGAGAAGGCACCGGTGATGGTAAAAGCTGAGGCCACAGCCGCAGAGCCGGCGACAGCTTTCGGTTGAAAAACAAACCACCCGCGCGCTTCCCACCGAGACCCTGATGTGGAAACCGCCAGCGCGGGAGAGATGATAAATGCCTCGGGGGTTTCACAGCCTAGGGGAGTCGGCCTGCCAGGGCTCATAAAAGCCTCCTTAACCTGGAGAAGGAAGCCTGGGCTCATGTGTGTTTTCCACAAGAGCCCTCTGGCCCCACCTCCCTGCTCACTGGTGTGAACTCACGACCACACCAGGAACTTTCCCAGGAAAAGAAACACGGGGCCTCTGTGACTGGCGGTCCTGCAGCACGACCCTCGTCCACCAGGGATCCTGGTGGAGCCGGAGCCCTGCCGGCCAGCAGCGCGGAGAGAGACAGGACCCCACTAGTCACAGGCTCAGAAGAGGAGGCCGCAGGTGCGTCCAGGCCCCAGGCCAGCGACACACGTCAGCACATGCGGTGTGGCCCCTGTGTGAGCAACGCAACCAGGTACCCCACGGCTCTGAGCTGAGCTTCTGAGAGCGCCCGGAAAAGAGCTCTTCCCCGGGAAGGGAAGGTGCTGGTCCAGGTCCCCTCTTGCCCTGGCAGCATCCTTGTTAGCTTGGGGCTCCTTGAAGGTGTGCTCCTAACCTTTTCCCCTACTACTCCATTTAAATTAAGAAGACCAGCTTGCTGCCAGACTCTTCGGAAACGTTCTGGGCCACGTTTAATAACAGGAAGATCAACTTTGACTCTGATGACTTCATGAGTGTTTCTTACAAACACGCTTCCAGGGTCCAGATATGGCCTCCTTCCTGCTGTGAATGTTTATTAGCAACCTGCCAGGGAGTTGGACATCGTTTCTCAGGGAGTGGCTGGGATGTCTTGGCATCTGTCCCTGTGCCAGCCCAGAAACGCCTCTGGGTAAGGAGCTGGGGATGATGGCACCAAGCTACCTCGGGTCTACAGCGCCCGCCTCCCTCCCAAGCTCCAGCACTCTCACTGCCCCTGAGGACCTAGCCAGGCTCTGCCACGCCTGCCACCCTGCTGGCAGAGGCGGGGATAAAAACAGCAGGCTCGGAAAGTGACTTTCTTAGCATTAGATTGTCTTTGCCCCAAATATCTTCCTGGGAATTTTGCTCAAAATCATTTCACCCTGTATAAAAAAAAAAAAAAAAACAAAATAAAACAAAACCCCCCAAAACCTCAGAAACTGACTGCTCCTGGCAGACTTGGGTATTTTAATCTAGTACTGAATGGAGGGGTCTGCATCCTAAATTGGTATGGAGCAGGATATATTTATAAATCAGATTTAAAATGTGGGTGCTTTGTTCCCAGATATGAATGAACTACTTAAAACTCAAGACAATCAGAAAGAAATACCCACGCTCTTAAGGCATTTGCTGTTTGCTCTGGCAGGACACAGTGTGAAAAGTGAAAGTGAAATTCGCTCAGTTGTGTCTGACTCTTTGTGACCCCATGGATTATACAGTCCACGGCATTCTCCAGGCCAGAGTCCTGGAGTGGGGAGCCTTTCCCTTCTCCAGGGGATCTTCCCAACCCAGGGATCAAACTCAGGTCTCCCACATTGCAGGCAGGTTCTTTACCAGCTGAACCACAAGGAAGGCCCAAGAATACTGGAGTGGGTAGCCTATCCCTTTTCCAGCGGATCTTGCCGACCCAGGAATCCAACTGGGGTCTCCTGCATTGCAGACGGATTCTTTACCAGCTGAGCTACCAGTGTACAGTCACCTTAAATGTGGAGGACAGGTGCTCCAGTCAGCGTTGGGGATCTGCACAGTCTAGGGCCTTTTTCCTTTTCTCTAACTATTGCAGCTTTGCCTCTCCCTAGCTTTCCAGCTGGCTCAATGGTAAAGAACCCATCTGCTAATGCGGGAGATGCAGGAGACCTGGGTTTGATCCCTGAGTTGGAAAGGTCCCCTGGAGGAGGGTCTGGGAGCCTACTCCAGTATTCTTGCTGGGGAATCCCATGAAGAGAGGTGGCCTACAGTCCATGGGGTCGCAGAGAGTCAGACTCTACTGAGCACACACTCACGCTCCTCCTGCCTCTCCCTAAGCTCCCGTTTCCTTGCCACTCCCCGCACCAACGCATTGAAATTTTAAATTAGAATTTTAAAACTGGTCAAGGAGAGTTGGGTTTTTTTGTGCAGACCATCATCCTGTTGGTTTTTGTTAAAATTTTGGGTGCACTTGATTGAAAGTAAAGTGGCACAAAAGCCACCCAGACGTTCCCACCCTTACTGGGGGCCAACGGTTTCTAAGGCAACAGTTCCAGCCTGGGTCTCCCCCTCCTCCTGGAGGATTTGCAGATGGGCTGGAACCTGCTCCATCATCTCCTCTAAGAGGGAGTCCCGTCCATCATCCTCTTCTACTCTTATCCATTCACTAGACGACCCTTGACCTTACACTTCCTCCCCAGCCAGGAGGGCAGACTTAAAGACTTTCCATTTGACACAGTAATTCTCTACCTTAAAAACTGCGAACACATTCTCATCTTCAAATTGGACAGGAATCCATTGTTTGCCAAGTTCTTCCCACCAGTCAGAAAGGGCCAAGATTCAAGTTCAACTCCACAGGCTTCCCCTAGTAGTGACTTTGGGTACCTGAGACCTGAGTAGGTGCTTTTTCATTTTCCCTCAAATTGAGAGGATGCTGACCAGGGGTAGACACTGAGCAGGACCCAAGGCTCGGGATGGATGCCTCAGCACAGGCGCTAACTTTGTGGCTCATTGCTATTAGACTTCTCCCAAACTCTGTCTCCTTCTCTGAGGAAGTGGAGCAGTCAGACTCCCTCTCAGTCTAGTTACAAGGACCGAGAAGTCCTCCAATCTGCTTTCTACCTCTTGCTACTCCTTCACAGTATTTTGAAATATATGAAACAACTTGAAGACAAATGAAAAACGTACTGATAATGGTTTCTGATGATGAAACTACCAAGGGCAAGCACAATACCTGGGTCCCTCCAAGGTCCGAAGAGGGAGCTCATGCAAAAAGTTTTCTACAGACCAGGCAGCTTCAAACTTCATCTCCCTGGGAAGCTTAGCTTGTGAACTACAGGAGAAGACCCCACACCAATCAGCTGTCAACCGGGACTTCCATGATTCCATTTAACAGCTGCATCATACGCCCTGGAACCCTGGTGGCAGTCAGCCCAAAGCCCTCCTTTATAGAGGTGCAGATGCTGATGCTCAGAGAGCGGGCCTGGCTGACCCAAGGGCGTGCCCCTGGCTGGCTGCAGAGGCAGGAGCTAGTCAGAGGTCAGTCATCTCCTGAGCATCACCCAGACACAGCCCACACTGCCATGACAAGGCTGGGCGTGGAACACCCTGAAGGACGCGTTCCAAGGACAGGGGTGTGGGCCTGGCTAAGGCACAGGTCCCTCTGCCAGATGAGAGGCAGAATGAGGACTCAGCCCTTGTCCCCCCAGATTCCTTTGTCCTCACCGTCACCTTCTCTGGACTGCCCAAACCTCCTAGCCTTCCCGCCTCCTACCTGGCTTTAAAGACTCTCTCAGTTTTGTTCAGAACATCCTCTGTTCACCGACTGGGAATAAGTCTGAGAATTCCAAGAGAGTGGTTGCCACGGCAACAACAACCTCATGGAAGGTTTCAGAACTTTTGCCTCCTACTCCTAGTACTGCAGAAATCCAGAAAGCATAAGGCATAAAGACGAGTGCTAATTATCTGACCTGGATTGCTGGGGTGGGCAGAAGAAAGACAAGTACACAGCGGTCTGGCAGACACTCCTCATCGGCACTCGTCCAAATCGCTTTCTGGAAGGGAAGCGCCGTCAGATTATTACCACTTTCTGGTAGTGGTGGCACCAGGGATCAACAGAGGATCATTTGTCTTGTGCCGTGCCAGGCTCGCCCTCACACCTTGGAGGGGGCAGACCTGTTTTCAGGGACTGCTGTTTCGTCAGCCTGGCAGGCATGACGGGCACGTGGATTAGAAGGTCTCTGCACCTGCGAGGTTGGGGGAGGGGCAGAGTAGCCCACGAACACCCTTAGCATTGAAGACGGTCCTGAGCACATGAGCTCAGATGCCTGGGAAGCAAAGCCAGCCAGGCAGTCAGACATTGTACCATGAGGCTGAGAGCTGTCTCTAGTGATGGAACCCAGACCGGAGGGGGCTTGACTTCACTCTAGAAGCACGTGGACCAGGGCAGACAGAGGACAGGCAGCCAGGCCCCCTGCTTGCTCCCCGCAGTGGACACGACTCTGGGCAGGGCTCTGCACGTGTTCTGTCTGGAGGCATCTCACTGGTCAGAGGGGGTCCACCTGTCAAGCTGTGCTCAGACAGCTGGAGTCTGCTACAAAGCAAGACCAGGAGGTACCGCATCACTCTGTTCTTGCTCCCCATCTGTCTCAGAGCCCTCTTCCTTCTTTCTCTCTGCACTGGGATTTCACATTTTAGTAGAACGTTGGCCCTCAAGCCCCCTCTCAGCTGTTGTCTAGGGCTTTTGCACTAAGACAAGACCCTCCCCTGTGCCAGGAGCTGTTGTGAGTGCTGGGGTAAATAAATGCATCAACTGGGCTTCCCTGATGCTCAGTGGTAAAGAATCCGCCTGCCAATGAAGGACACACGGCTTTAATCCCTGGGTTGGGATGATACCCTGGAGAAGGAAATGGCAACCCAGTCAAGTATTCTTGCCTGAGAAGCCCCAAGGACAGAGGAGCCTGGCGGGCTCCAACAAACAGTTGGACATGATGAGGCAACTGAGGGACAAATGTGTCCCCATGAAAGGAAGTCCTGTGACCCCACGAAGTGGACATCTTTGAGGGCCAACAGCAGACCCTCTGACGTGAACGCAAGCTGGGGCTTATTACAGCTCCTGCACAGAGATGGCTGGTTTTAAATTGCTGGAGAGGATTCAAGAGAGGGTCAGGTTTCTAGTATTTCGATGGCAATTTTCAGCATCTAGGGAGAGGGTGATGCGGGAGATGATAGGTGGGGCTCTTGAACTGCATTCCACCCGGGAGAAAGCTGTGTGCCTCTGGGGGGCCCAGAGAACATCAGCTGGCCTACTCCCCCTCCCACCAAACACGCCAAATAGGTAAGAGGTTTGAGCTAAGTTAGAGCATCTTTAGAGTGTAACTGTGGAACCATCTATGCTTTCTCTCCAACTCCCCCAACACACACACCTGTGTGCAGACACACACACACACACACACACACACACACCCACGACATCATGTGCGTATCCACGGATGGGTAAGTACCATGCTTATCCAGCACGGCGGCTCTGTCAACCCTCCGCCACGAGCTCTCTTCACGGCCATAATCCCTTGGAGTTGCCAGGTCAAAAGAGGTACTTGCTGGATGCAGCCCGAAGATCCTGGGGTCACCTGAGCCCGTGGAGAGCAGAAGGGCTTGGCCACTGGGGCTTTGACCTCCTGGCACAGGCAGGACGGGGCCTTCACGGCCTTAGCCAGAGAGGCCAGCTTCTCACCTGTAAGGGACAGGCCAGAGTGCTCTGGATCTTCTCCCCCAGCGCACCACTCAGCATCAGCACGCAAAATGACGAGCATTTCTTCCAAGGATGCTTGTGGGATGGCCGTGGAGAGACAGAGCTTCAGGAGTCAACTCCACGGATGATAAAAATACGGCTCTCAGCGTAAGCCGGAAAATCCTTTTAGACGCTGCCTGGAAGTTCCCTTCTGTGATGTTAACCGTCGGAGACCCGCTCTATACAGACATGCTAAACCAAGGCAGGCGGGAGCCCTCAGAAGCCACTCTCGCTTTCCCAATTAGCGTAACTTTGCAGGCCCAACAAATCATGAGACTGAAATGCCTCTACTGGAAGGTCTTAACCTTTCAGGCTGACATTAAATTGGAAGAAACTGCTCGTGTTGGAAATAATTACCGCTGATAACGAATACAATTAAGCATAAAAGAATCCTTATAACTCTGGTACCATTTGTGCACTTAGGAATGGGCTCATATTTTTCCCTCCACAGATGTTACAATAATGGTGTCAACACTTTCATTTCTTTGTCCGTAAGCTGAAAATTATGGCTGTTTCATAAATCGCTCACGTGCTCAGAAGAAGGGGGCCCAGCTGCGGAGCACATGAGCTCGGGCTCCTGCCCCGGCCTCATGTTTCACAGTGACCTCAGCTTCCTGTGAGCAGTGGGGACCAGCGCGAGTAAGTACTTGTAAAACTGTTTTTGAAGAGTGGAGTTATGAAGAGGTGCTGTGGTGTCGAACATCTGCTTCTTCCATTACACTCACATAGGAGCCCGGAATGTACAGTAGGGGCAAGAAACATCAATAAATTAAAATTCTCCTGTGAGCACACTTTTCAAGCATATGCCAGTTTGAAGCAGAACAAAAACAGAAAAAAGCCCGAAGATCCTGGGGTCACCTGAGCCCGTGGAGAGCAGAAGGGCTTGGCCACTGGGGCTTTGACCTCCTGGCACAGGCAGGACGGGGCCTTCACGGCCTTAGCCAGAGAGGCCAGCTTCTCACCTGTAAGGGACAGGCCAGAGTGCTCTGGATCTTCTCCCCCAGCGCACCACTCAGCATCAGCACGCAAAATGACGAGCATTTCTTCCAAGGATGCTTGTGGGATGGCCGTGGAGAGACAGAGCTTCAGGAGTCAACTCCACGGATGATAAAAATACGGCTCTCAGCGTAAGCCGGAAAATCCTTTTAGACGCTGCCTGGAAGTTCCCTTCTGTGATGTTAACCGTCGGAGACCCGCTCTATACAGACATGCTAAACCAAGGCAGGCGGGAGCCCTCAGAAGCCACTCTCGCTTTCCCAATTAGCGTAACTTTGCAGGCCCAACAAATCATGAGACTGAAATGCCTCTACTGGAAGGTCTTAACCTTTCAGGCTGACATTAAATTGGAAGAAACTGCTCGTGTTGGAAATAATTACCGCTGATAACGAATACAATTAAGCATAAAAGAATCCTTATAACTCTGGTACCATTTGTGCACTTAGGAATGGGCTCATATTTTTCCTCCACAGATGTTACAATAATGGTGTCAACACTTTCATTTCTTTGTCCGTAAGCTGAAAATTATGGCTGTTTCATAAATCGCTCACGTGCTCAGAAGAAGGGGGCCCAGCTGCGGAGCACATGAGCTCGGGCTCCTGCCCCGGCCTCATGTTTCACAGTGACCTCAGCTTCCTGTGAGCAGTGGGGACCAGCGCGAGTAAGTACTTGTAAAACTGTTTTTGAAGAGTGGAGTTATGAAGAGGTGCTGTGGTGTCGAACATCTGCTTCTTCCATTACACTCACATAGGAGCCCGGAATGTACAGTAGGGGCAAGAAACATCAATAAATTAAAATTCTCCTGTGAGCACACTTTTCAAGCATATGCCAGTTTGAAGCAGAACAAAAACAGAAAAAAGAAAAAAAAGATGCTAAACAAGGGAAGAGAGTTGTGGTTTTTTTGTTTTGTTTTGTTGTTTTTTTTTTTTCCTCACTTGGCCTGAACTGGTTTGAGCAGTAATCGTTAGAATCTGGTTTTCTTTGTGCAACTGATGGACTTTGTCAAAACACAAACATTTTCCTGGCTCCATGAGACAATAAGGGTTCTGCTACCTTTGGAAACCGTGTTCCTTTCCCCCCACCATGATTCATTCTTCATCAAAAAATACCAGAAGGATGAAAGAAAAATAAATAAGCATCATTCTAGTTAAGCGCATAGGTTACAGACGGCATAAACACTCAAACAGCTATTTATTATACCTGCAACTTGATCCCATTCATTCCGTGAGCTGTGTTGCTGCATGAAGAACACCCATTTTGTCAAAAATGACGTATGTATTAATTATGAAAGAAAAATACATGAAAATCTAAGAGCATCTTAAGGGTTTTAAGTGGGCTGTTCCAAGTTGGTTTTCTAAATAAGCAGTTTGGTTTTGGGACGTGTTCCTGCTGTGTTCCATGCAGGTCCCACCACCTCCACTGACCGAGAGCCAGGCCCATCTCCACTGCCCGCGGCGGGGCTCAGGAAATGGGGGGTGGACCGCTCGTAATCCTCCCAGCCTTCACCGCTGTCCAGGCTTCTTCCCCCTCACATCATATATCAGAGACGGTCCACGCCGCTCACAGCCTCACGTCATTCCTGGCACCCAGGCCAGGCCTCTGAGCACGCCGGGGCGGGTGTGCGCCCCGAAATGGGAGACACGTGAAAGGCGGTGTGCAGCCAGACGCCGACCTGGAGCGAGCCGCTTGCCCGGGGGACTCCATGTGCCCGTGGGATACGGAGATACTCCATTCCAGGACGCCCAGGGTGACCAGCCTGTCCTCGCTGGGGTGTCTGGAGTGGACAACACCATCCACATCCCTTCCTGGGAAGCACTGGAAGGGCCCCTACCCTGGAGCACACACATCACCTGCAAACCACGCTCCTTCGCAAAGTAACGATAAACACTTCTTAGGCCAAGAACTCTTGAGGTGTTGCCCCATTTGTCCCCTAAATAGAAAAATTGTATCCCACACCTCCATTTTTCTTATGTATAAAATGAGATGTGATCGACAAGGACTGAATTCAATCTTTGCGTTTCCCTCTAAAATTCTGATACTAATCTGAGAAATGATAGATTAGAAAGCTTATTCACATTATGCAAAATTATTCTAAACAGATGGTGAAGTCAATTTAGAGACTATTTTTTTTTTTCTGTCTCTAAGAACAAGTGCTGTTTTGGGGAAGGCATGAGAGTAGATTTTAATCTCTTTGCCCTTTGAAATGACCGTCAGCAACCTCCTTCCAATTACCTGTGCCCTCTGATTGTGGTCCTGGGAGCTGGCTTTACAAGGTGGAGGCTGTTTGCCTTGCCTCCCTTGCCCAACTATCCATTAAGCCACTGTAAGCCCACCTGCCCTCACAGCTCCTAACAGGTTTTTTACACAGAGTGAATGCTCAATAAATATTTGCTTTCAAAGTCATTGTTCTTAACCAAACTCAAGTGAGGTTTGCTCATTTAGGCAAGGTTGGGTTTGAATCTCAACTCCACCACTTGCTAGCTGAGTTGCCTAGGCAAACAGTATAAATACCCCAATACATAAAATCTTCAGTCTGAAAATGTGGCCAATTTTGTCTTGAGGGCAGTTGGGAGGGTTGAAGGAGTTAGTGCAGACTTATCAGCATCAGCATATTTCCTGGGTCACAGAGGCACTTTCTAGCAATGCTAATCATTATTGTTGTTAATATTTAATCGTGAGTTAGTAAAAGATTTTTTGCAGTTTTTTACACTCTTACCCAACTGCCTTGGTGTATAGTTAAACCAATCTCTTTCAGAGATAGACAGTATGAAACTTAACCTAGGAAGGCACAGTAGCCCATACAATCAGTAGTTATTGAAGCTTTGGTTTCAGAGCAGAAAGCCACAGATGGCACACTTTCTGAGGAAAACTGGATAAGTAAAAGCTTGTGGATTAATGTGTGAGAAGAACCATGATGGCTAAATTGGAGCCAGTGCCTTCCAAGGTTATCGTGGCCCAGACAAGCACTGGAGGAGCCACAGGTGCACGCAGTGTGGCTGCCTGAGTCCTGGTGTCAGCCCGCTTCAAACCCTGATCCTCATCTCCCTGGCATTCCTTAGAGTTTTGCACACACGCAGCTCCCAAATGGCACAAGCGAAGCCTGAAGGGGCCCCTCTGCCTGACACGACTGTAAGTTCTTAAGAGGGCAGTGTAAAGACAGTGCCTAATTATAGCAGTAATAGAGTTAAACTCTAATAGGAGAGTTGACATTTCCAACTATAATTGTGTATTTTTTCATTTCTCCTTTCAGTGTTATCGATTTTTGTTTATGTATTGTGAAGCTGTTTTTAAGTATATACATTTAATAAAATTATATTTTCTTGATGAAGTACCCTCTTTATTGTTATTTAATGCTTATCTTTGTCTCCAGTAAGATTTTTTTTTAACCAAAGTTTACATTGTCCAATATTAACGTAGCCATTTATTTTATTTTTTTATTAGTGTTCCTTGGTATTTACTTTTCCGATTTTTTTTTTTGTTTTGCTTTTAACTTTTATGTGTCTGTATATTTAAAGGTTTTTTTTTTTTTTTACTAGATAGCATATAGTTAGGTCTTCCTCTTTCATCCAGTCTGACAATCTCTGCCTTTTAATTGGGGTGTATAAATCATTTACATTTAATCGTAATTACTGATATGATTGGATTTGAATATACCACACTGGCAATAGTTTTCTGTTTGTCCCGCCTACTTTTTGTTTTCCTTTTCATCATTTCCGGTCTTCTTTTGGACTGACTAGTTTTATGATTTTATTTATCTCCACAATTGGCTTGTTACATGCACCACTTGTATAGCTTTCAGAGGATACTCAGATGGTGACTGCAGCCATGAAACTAAAAGACGCTTACTCCTTGGAAGGAAAGTTATGACCAACCTAGACAGCATATTCAAAAGCAGAGACATTACTTTGCCAACAAAGGTCCATCTAGTCAAGGCTATGGTTTTTCCAGTGGTCATGTATGGATGTGAGAGTTGGACTGTGAAGAAGGCTGAGCGCTGAAGAATTGATGCTTTTGAAGTGTGGTGTTGGAGAAGACTCTTGAGTGTCCCTTGGATTGCAAGGAGAGCCAACCAGTCCATTCTAAAAGAGATTGGTCCTGGGTGTTCTTTGGAAGGAAATTAAAGCTGAAACTCCAGTACTTCGGCCACCTCATGCAGAGTTGACTCATTGGGAAAGACTCTGATGCTGGGAGGGATTGGGGGCAGGAGGAGAAGGGGACGACAGAGGCTGAGATGGCTGGATGGCATCATGGACTCGATGGACGTGAGTTTAAGTGAACTCTGGGAGCTGGTGATGGACAGGGAGGCCGGGCGTGCTGCAGTTCATGGAGTCGAAAGGAGTTGGACATGACTGAGTGACTGAACTGAACTGAACTGAACTGGGGTTTGTAATATACATCTTTATCTTATCTCAGTCACCTTCAAATACTGATATAACACTTCAAGCGAAGGGCACTCATCTCGTAAGTGTCAACATTCGATTCTCCTCTCCCAGCTCTTGTGTGGGCTTCCCTGGTGGCTCAAATGCTAAAGCACCTGCCTGCATTGCAGGAGACCCAGGTTCAGTCCCTGGGTCGTGAAGATCCCCTGGAGGAGGAAATGGCAACCCACTCCAGTACTCTTGCCTGGAAAATTCCGTGGACTGAGGAGCCTGGTTGGCTACAGTCCATGGAGTCACAAAAAGTTGGACATGACTGAAGCGACTTCACTTCACTTCATCTCTTGTGTTAATGTTTTACACATATTATTCTACATGTTATTATTATCCTATGGTATACTTTTTACTGTATTTTCTTTAGGTACTCAAATATCCTTTAAAGAAATTAAAAATATTAAAAAGTTATTTTTTATTTACCATTTTCACCATCTGGAACTCTGTATGCCTTAGAAAGAAAAGAAAAGAAAGTGAAGTCACTCAGTCATGTCTGACTCTTTGCAGAAAAGAATACTGGAGTGAGTTGCCATTTCTTCTCTGTCTGTACGCCTTGGGTAGAGCTAAATTTCCATCTGGTGGCATACTACTTCTGTTGAACTTCCTTAAACATTTTTGTGTGTGTGTGTGGTGCACTTCTGATAACGAACTTGCTAAGATTTTGTTTGTATATACGTTTGGTTTTGTTTTCCTTTTGTAAAGTACTTATTGACTATGAAATTCTCGTTAGTAGTTTTTTGTCCCCCCTCCCCTCAGTATTTTTTCTATTATTGCTGGCCTTCAAAATTTCAGACATAAAGCCTCCAATATTTTTCATCTGTGTTTCTCTTATACAATGTTCCTTTTCTTTAACTGTCTTCAAGTTTTTCTTTAGTTTTTGTTTTTTTTTTTTTGTAAAGTGGTTGGACCGTGATGTGTCAAAATATCTGTGTATGTGTGTGCTTAATTTATCTTTCTCAGAGTTCCTAAAATTCTCGGTGTGTGACTTGCCTTTCTTTAATTTTGGAAAATGCTTGGCCATTGTCTCTTGAAATATTTCTTCTGCCCCACTCCCATTTTTAGCTTCAGGGATTGTATCTTCAAGTGTGTAGGATCCTCTGATTTCATCACATTTGTTTTGAGAGTTCAATTCCGTTTCTCTCCCCTGCTGCCACTCTCTTTTTTTTTTTCAGTTTGGATAATTTCTGTCCATCTATCTTCAAATTCACTCCTTGTTTTCACTGCTCTGTTCAGTCTGTTAATTTGTTGATTGAATAAATTGTTGTCTCTTATAACATATTTTTTTTTTGTTTTCAGCAGTTTCATTTGGCTCTGTTTAGTGATCTCGATCACACAGCTGAACTTCTCCTTGTTCATGCAAATTTGCCTGCTTTTTCACTAGACCCTTAATATATTGACTACAATTATTTTGAAGCTCCTCGCCATTAGTTTCAATGTTTGATTCAACTCTGGGTCTATTTTTGTTGACTATTTTACCTCTTGAAGAGTTATTCTCCCTTTGTTTCTGTGTGTGTATTTTGCAATTTTTAGCTAAAGGAAGGATATTAAGCATAGAAAAGTAGTGAATCATGAGGCAAAACGTGTTTATGCTCAAAATGGGCATGCTTCTTTCCTTGTCAACTCATTACTGTGGGGAACTGAGTCAATCTAGCCATTACCTAAGTTGCATAGGTTTTGTTGCTATGAGTGAGTGAGTGAAGTCGCTCAGTCATGTCCGACTCTTTGTGACCCCATGGGCTGTAGCCTACCAGGCTCCTCGGTCCATGGAATTCTCCAGGCAAGAATATTGAAGTGGATTGCCATTTCCTTCTCCAGAGGATCTTCCTGACCCAGGGATTGAACCTGGGTCTCCTGTATTGTAGGCAGATGCTTTACCATCTGAGCTACCAGGGAAGCAAAATTCTACACTGGTGGGCTGATGCACTCTTTGTTTCTGTCTGAACCTTGGCTGCTGCCTGAAAGTTTTTCAGTTTTCCTGTTGCATCTCTGGCTTTCAACAGTCCCTACTCACCTCTGCAAACGGGATCTCTCTTCTTGGTCTGCACCCCACACTGGTAGACTGTTTTTGCTTGTACCTGGTGCAAGATGTGGGATGAGATTAGGGGGTGGTACTCAGATTTCCCAGCCTTGTCTCAGTCTTAGGAAAGCTCTGTAGTTCTGTCTACTAAGGGTGGGGTTTCCTTAATGTCTTACCTCTCCCTCACCATGGGCGGTCAAATTTTGCTGCATATTTGCAAAAGTATGGTGAGGCAGTGTTTCCACTCAGAGCAGAGAGATTTATCTTGTTTCTGTCTCTTCTGTGGAGGCAAAGTGGGGCTTTGTTCATGTCCTGTGTTCAGGGTAGGAAATTCCTATCCCTTCCTTAGTGGTTTAAGATTTTTCCTTATGAAAGAAGGTTCTGGGGAGTAGGATTTAGTGTATATGTGCCGATGAGTGGACCCTCACCTAATCTTTCTTGTAAGTGCCTAGTAGTAGCCCTCAGAAAACAGCTTATGAAGGACTATGGTCTCCTTTTGGATCTGGGGTTTTAAAATTTTCACTGCCACCCACGCTTGGCCTCCACGAGTTTGTTAAGGTGTCAGCTTTTTTCTTGTTTCTTGCTTTCCCGGTGTCTACCTCTTCTCCTTGTGTGCACTGCTAAAGGTAAACCATTAGTACGTCTTATATCCCCTGGAAGAGACTTGTCACTATTCAGAACTCAGTTTACCTTGTTGTCTTGTGACATCAGCTTAAGAAAACATAAGGTTTGTAGATCATACCATGTTTGTTTGTTTTTTTTTTATCATTGTTGGGGTGGGAGCAAAACTCTGTGGAGGCTTTCTAAATCCTAAATGGAAGCAGAGCTCCCAGGCAGTTGTTCAGTTGGTAAGTCATGTCCAACTCTTTGTGACCCCACGGACTGCAGCATGCCAGGCTCCCCTGTCCTTCACCATCTCCCAGAGTTTAGGTCCTGATGCAGGGAAAGACTGAGGGCAAAAGGAGAAAAGGGCAGCAGAGGATGGAATGGTTAGATAGCATCACTCACTCCCAGACAGAGGAAACTGGTAGTATGACTTCTGAAGCTTTTTCTCAAGCTCTGATGTGGACAAGTAGCAATGACTTGGTTGGGAGACTTGAGGCTGTGCATTTAGAGTATCTCTGCCTTGAATTTTCTGTTTTCTTCAACCCACCTCTCCTTTACCTTCATGCTTATTATGCTTTTCCTTCTCAAGTCCTTCTAAAACTGAGAGAGTGTTAGTAGAATTGGGGTCAGCACACAAATAGACACCAAATGCACCAGGTGTGCATTTAAATTTTTTTTATGTTTTAAAAATTTAAGTTATGTATTATAAATCCTTTTCAATTTACACAGATGAATTACATATATATATTTTTACATTTCAAAGTTTCAAGCTCCATAGTATAAATTCTTTTCAGTTGTCTTCTTTTTTGATGGTACCTGCTCTGTTAGCTATTTTAGGAGAACAAATATTTGGCTTGGCTTTTGGGAAGAACAGAGAATTCTCATAAAACTCACTCTGTGAAAATACTAAAAGAGGTGATAGGTTTGCTTAGCAAACACATGGTGGTTTTCAAGGGTGATATTATCCCAGAAAATAGATGAGTAATGCCATTACACCATAGTTGTTGGATAATTATTTGCAGATAATCCATGTTTCCATCTCTGGAAGACATTATTATGCTCAGAAAAATGCTGGACTATCCGGTACTTACTATTTGTGTACATTTTGTGCTTTCTGCCCATTATATAATTTCACACCAGTGGGACAGAAAACATGTTATGATAGAAATTCAAATTAGAACTTCAATGAGCTGGCTGAGAGGAATTTGGTTTCCCACATGAACTGGTGAAATAGTCTACTAGACACCCATGTAGCATCATTATTTTGTGTTGGTACGTGAATTTAACTGTGTCTACTTTTCTAGCAATAAGATGCTTATTGAAAATTTGAGAGAAGCTGGGGATGGGTTAATGTCTGTAGATAAAAATCTGAGCATATATTTTAATGCAACAATTTGTATTTCAACATTTTAATGGTAAAACTGCTATTTATGGCTGAACATTAACATACCAATGATCGCAATAAGATGGACAGGATGGCCCGTTCTGAAGCCGAGGTGATGTGGGTGTAAACAGCCCGCAGCAGAGCTCGAGGGTGATTTTTCTCACCCCCTTCCCTTTTCCTAGATCACACTTCATCCTCTCCCCTGAAGGCTTCTCTGCTTTGGTTCTCATCAGGGTCACCAGTACCCGCGCCACCAGGCCCCAGCTTGGAATGGAGAGGTGTCTTTTCATGACCTCATTCCTTAGCAGCTGCACCAGTGACCTGTTCTGACGGGTTCTCTCTTTTCTCTTCTTAACATCCGGCTCTCTCTCAAACCATGGCTCTTTCTCATCTCCGTAAAGAGGGGCCTTCTGCTTGATCTGCTTTCCTTGCACCTCAGAGTTCTCTGAATCTTCCTGCAACCTCTGCCAAGACAACGTTTCAAAACCCTAAATCTGACCATGTCATCCTCTCGCCTAGTTCCTGGATATTTACTCCTTGATTATAAGATGATGTTAAAAGATTATGGATTCCTTTTCCTGATGTAAATGTCTCCCCTAGTCTGTCCTGGGAGCCTATCCCCAGTCTCTCCCTCACCATGACCTCAGCCCCTCACCCCTGACTCCCAACTTGAGGTTCAGCTGAAGGGATCTGGGCCCTTTCACCCCTTGTGGTCCTGGTCCCTGCCCCCTGGGCCACCCCCTTCTTTCTTCAACCTGTAGAGCCCCTCTCTCTGCAGAGCTAGGCTTGAGCCCTCTTGCCCTGCCTTCTCTTTCCCTCTCATCCTCTACCCTCTGCACTCTTTCCTACAAGCTACTGATGTCACCAGTAAATGTTTACTTTATCCAAGGCTCATGGCAGCTCCCTGCATCCCCTGGTTTGATGTCCGTCTTCTCCTCCTGATGTGTGTACGTGCTCTGTTGCTTTGCAGGGCAGGTGAGTGAGGCGAGGGACAAGATCTGAATCTTACTTCATTTTATATATCTGCACATGTCATGGTAGTTCCCGCTCTGTCCTTTCCTGGAAAGTTTTCTGGGAGTTTTCTGTCCCTTTCTGGAAGGATTCTGGGTCATTTCCGTCTTTCCAAGGCTTTCAGCAGCAGCTGACACGCCCTGGCATCCCACGTTTCTCTCTAGATCCCCCTTCAGAATCATTGCTGTATTTCCCGAGCCTTCCTAGACGACTCAGCTGGGTTAGACCATAAATGACCCTAGCTTTCTCACCCATGCCACTGATATTTTCCCTGTGGTTTTGCCTCTGCATCACCGTCACCTTCCTAAAGTCACCTAGAGCTCGGGCTTCCCCAAGGCTCCCCTTCCAGCCCCCTCCACCACGCACAAGCCCCTGATCTTCTCGTTTCCCCTCTGAGGCTGCCTCTCTCCCTTGCTTGGATGATGGTGCAGCTTCCTGGCAGGTGATCTTGCTCTTGGTGCACCCACTTTTCAGGCCACTTTCCAACCATCCAGGGGTACCATCCCAAACCGGATGCCCCCTGGGGGTGGCCAAAGCCCTTCCCCGGCAGCCGTGTTGCTGTTGCTCCCATCCTGTGCACTGTAGGCCCTGCCTCTCCTGAATGCACCATCCCCTCCTCTGCACATGCAGGGCTGTGTCCTTGCTCCTCCAGCACCTTCCTCTCCTTCTTCTGCCTCAAAGGCTCTGACCTCATATTTAATATCCTGTTGAAACGTCTCCCCTCCACCCCCCAAATCATCACTGACTTCCTCATCACAGCCAGTGCCTTCCCTCTGTGGGTGCCAGGAAACTTGAGTGTCCACCTCCGGTGAGAACAGAATCGAAGTTTCTCTCCCTGGCCTTGGAGGTCCCTGGGGATGGGAACTCTGTCTTGCTCACTGAGGCCTTCTCAGTGCCTGCACAATGCCTGGAAATCACAGGTACTCAAATATCGAACTCCAGCATGAACTAGAAAGATCAAAGACCTGGGGTTGGCGGTTGGAGGGAGAGAAAGGGGGCTGGGGGTTAGGAAGAGAAAGTGCAGGAACAGATGAGGGCAAAAACGCACTGAGGCGTGTGCTTATTTGTTTTTGATAAACGAAGCTTGGGAGAGGGGTAAAAAAGAAACTAGGTCTATAGTTAGTCACCTTCTTCTATTGTTCCTTTTCCTGGGGAAGGAGCCAAGATATATTTAGAAGGAGTCTAAAGTTTCTTAGTAAAGCTTCTAGGACAAATCGAGAGCTGATTGCATTGCACGTAATTTTTTTTTTTTTCTTTCTGGCACATGGCTAGACAATTAAACTCTGTGGGTCCTCAAGGACTCTTGCAGTTCCAAGAGCCTGTAAAAGAGTCTCAGGTAAGTCTTTGAAATGGGGAAGTCCAAGACAAGATGTTGCTTTTCAAGGTGTAAAGGAATCCATACAAATGGATCCCGTGTATGCTATTACCTGGATTGCTAACGACAAGCCCGTCACTGGCTGATAAACTTGATTCATGGCCTCAAAACGGGGTGGGGAACGGAAGCAGAGCCAAGGTAGGCAGGCTGCAGAGCCTGAAATCAAAGTCAGTGGCAGAAGAAAGATCTGAAAAGAATGACATTCTAGTCCTGCTTTCTCTGCCTTTTCAGGCTTTATGGCATCTTTGAAGAAACAAAAGCTTTACAGAGAAAAGGCTGGTTTGGCAGGGGAGGCTCGCGGCTCCCTTCAGTTCACTCTACTGTCTTCCTGGCGCTTTTCTTTTTAGACAAAAAAAGCACTTAAAGGTATTGAGCCCTCATTGCCACTTCCCTTCCCTCTCTTTGCTTCTCTCCTCTGTCTCCTGAATAGTTCTGGAAAAGGGGGCATTTACCAAGGCAAAGTCCTGGGCTAAACAGTTAGCCAGCCCCTTCCCGTCTCCCCGTCCCTGCTTCTCCCTGATGCAAAGTCTCTGAGTCTGTCCTGCAGGGGCAGGGGGTGGGGGGTACATTTAGGAAGATGATCTCCACATTGTTCACCAGGACACATTGTGTTCTAGGGGCTTTCTTGGATCCACCACTCGGCGGTGCAAATCTTCAACTGTTTCCTCTTGGAGGACCAAATTTACAGTTTTCTCCTGCCCGTTTCTTTGTGGCGAGCATTTGAAATCCACAGGCGGACTGAGCCAGCTGGGCAGAAAGTTTGGAATTCTGAAATGCTGCTGAATTGTCAGGGGCCAGCCTAGCTAATTTGCTGATTTACTGAACTTGACTCAAATGAATTTCTGTGTACACAATTTTTATGAAGAAGTCTTTGAATAATTGTATTAAATGAGATTTTGGGCCTTTATTTTCCATTTTATTACCTTTTCTGAACACTGTGGATTCCAATCATATTGAAACATTTTGTGTTCAGGCTTTGTAGGAAGTGCTGATGATTGAACCTCAGAAGAATTGAAGGGTTAGTTCATAAATGAATAAAAAGCCAGCGGCATTTATCCAAAGTTTGTTTAACTATCCTAACCTCATGGGCCTGTAAAAATTCAACTGAAAATCATCGAGAAGAGGTCCTCCCATGAGATTCCTTGGCACTTTCTGCCTCTGCTTGGATCGGAAATACCATCAGCATATTTTTTTTCTTTTCTTTTTTTAAATTTCCAACATTTCAACACTTCTAGTTCCATTTGCAGATGGAGAAGAGCAGAGGGAAAAAAGGAATGGGAGGAGAACATGAACTTTTCTTAACCCAGAAGTTATTGCACAGCTTTTATATGAAATTTCAAGCCAGAACATCCCTGGTTGAGGCCAACTGCCTCTGCCTAGGAAACCTGCAGGCATGGGAGACTCATCCACAGAGGTTCTGGTCCAAGATGGCCATTTAGCGTCAACTCGAGGACGTCTGACAGTGGAACTCAGGCTCTGGTCTCAGCACCCATTAGCTTAACCTCCCAGGGTGAAACACAAGCAGAAATTGCATCTATTACCTACTTAGACCAGTGCTCTGTAGACCATGGAAGAGTATATTTCATATTAGTCCTTTAGAAGGAGCAGGTGTGTGGGTAGATGGGTTGCAAAAACAGCTGCAGTCCTCATAAGCACAGAGACAGAGTGCAGACTAGTACTGCCTAGGACGGAGGGGCGTGCGGGGGAAATTCAGAGGAAAGCGGGGAGTGATTTCAGATAGGTGTGCGATCTCTTTTTGAAGTTAAAAAAATATTCTAAATTCGACTGCGGTGGTGATTACACAACTTTCTAAATATACCAAAAACCATTGAATTGTACCCTTGAAAATGAGCGAATTGTATGGTATATGAAGTATATCTAAATAAAGCAACTCTATTAAAAAAATAATAACCACCATCTCTCCTTCCTTTCTGGATGTGGGCCCTCTGCAGTGTGATTTGGCAGTTCTTCCCATCAAGGAGGGGAACCTCTTTTCCCACCCATTGGTCTCCCAGGACACCTTCCAATTCTTGCCAGCCCATGAAAGACTGGAGCAGTGGCGATGCCCAGAGGCCTTGTGTGCCCCGGCTCCCTCTCCTGTGTGCCCTCTCCACTATGAAAACTTGTCCTGGAAGATCAGAGACGTGTGTCACAGAGCCAGCATCCCAGCCATGGTGGGATGTCTCAGCCCACTCCTCAGCTGCCTGCAGAGACACGTGTGAGCCCAGCCAAGATGAGCCAGCCTGCCAGAGGAGCTGAAATGCTCATTGAGCCACAGACAGGTGAGGCATGAAAACTGTTGCTTTAGGAAGCACACTGGAGCCGTTTGTTCTGTGGCACTGCCTGACTGATACATGTTCCATCTTTGGGGGATTCTTGAAGCATAGGAAGTGTAGACTATAGAAAAGGAGTACACGCGGAGGTTATGCTGACTACACACGAGGCCAGAATCTCACTCTGGTTTTCAGGTTCTGAACAGGGCTTGTCTTTCACCTGCCAAATCTCTGGATATTGTCGTGAGATGCATCCTTGGGTAGGTAGGAGCTGGGGTCATTAGAGGTCACCCTCAGGTGGCGTGGCCTCTCCACTCACACTCCCAGATGTTCTGGGGAGGAGTTCGGGGCTGGCGGGCCAGCTGGCCTCCACTGGTTGTCACACGTGAGTCAGACCCTCAGCATCCTGATACGCCTGGCACAGCCGCTCGTGGACACTGGGAAGAAGCCAGCTTGGGGGGGTGGGAGAGCCCTGGTCCTCATAGAGATGCTCACCAAAGCCCCTTGGTTAACTGCCTGGGCGGCGAGAGACGTGCAGGAAGAGGCTGCTCTCAAGGGTCCCGTCACCCGGCCTGAGCAGCGCAGGGGAGCAGGCTCATGTGAAGGGCCCCAGGAAACATGAAAGGGAGCGGGTGGAGGCTGCTTCACGGGGAAGCCACACTTTGAAGGAGCTGAATGATTGTTGAGTTTTGATGTTCAGTGCAGAGTGAAGTGAGAATGGTCTGAAGCAAAATCCAGGGGACACTGAGAATAAGAAACACTTTGGTGGGTGAAAGAGTCCCATGTCAACACTTCCCCATAGCACCTCCTCCCCTGATGGTCCGGCTGTTGAGCATTAAAAATGTGGCTGGCAGGACTGCAGAATCGAATTTAAGCTTTCATCCACATTGGGCTAACTTAGACAGCCGCGGACCAGCGGCTGGTGCCTGCGACAGCAGCTCCGGGCAAGGCGCGTGCCGTGTGCTCAGCTGCTGGGCTGTGTCTGACTCTGCAACCCCATAGACTGTAGCCCACCAGGCCCTTCTGACCATGGCGTTGTCCCGGCAAGAGTACCGGAGCGGGTTGCCGTCTCCTACTTCAGCAAATATTCCTGACCCAGGGATCGAGCCCATGTCTCCTGCGTCTCTTGCACTGGCTGGCAGATTATTTACCACTGAGCCAGCTACAAGGTACAGCTACACATTTTCTTTTTTTCTATAACAAAATTTGTAGAGCTATTTTTTAAGGAATATGCTGGGCTGTGATTTAGTCTTGACTAATTTCCATTCATCCATCTGCCCAAATTTCTTTTGTCTACAAGAGATGAGCTTCTTCTCTTCAGACAGACCCAGCACTCACACCTTCAACAAGTATACATTTATATTGAATTCCCAGGTACAAGGTACCCTGCTTGCAACACAGAATTAAAAGCAGGAAAAAAAAAAGATTATTCTTTTTCTTTAAGCTCTGCTGTTACAAAAAAGTTTTTAAAAAATGCAAGTGTGGCTTTGATAACCCTTTGGAGTAAAATTATTTAAATTAGAAAATTATGAATTTACAGCAATAAGTAAATGATATGATTTAGAGAAAGCTCTTCTTAATTCTATAGCTTGGCAAATTTGATTTCTACTGTCATTGAAGATGATGTAATTGTGCCTTAATAAGCAAAATTATTAAAGGGTTTATGAGCTTTCATTTGTGAAACTCAGGGAGGAAAGGTCAAAAGGATTTTCCCCCTACAATTCTCTAAAGAATTTGAATTTAAAATGAATCTCATTCTACAAGGAAAAAAAATGTAAAACCAGAAAGACAGAAACTAACCCCCAAAAAAAGAAAACAGAAAAAAAAAACCCTTAATTTATGTTGACTTCATTATTCTCTAGATTAAAAGCAGCTCAACATAAAATGAGGACTTTTGAGTTCAAACTTTTAAGGAATTCACATTTGCATCAATTTTTAAATGACTTTATAACTAATGAACTTGGATTTCTTTTGGCATGGCATAAAATCCATTTGTACAGTTTTTAATTAAGAATGCAGCCTCTGCAATTAAAATCAAGGGTAGGGACTTCATCTGATGTCCTGTGAGAACCCCAGTCGAAAAAATTATGGTAATGCTGTGTGTCCTAAAAGCCTTCTCTGAGTGTCAAAAACACGTGGTGCAGAATTACCCCGGCTGCATAATGAGTGCTTATTTAAAAAGTTGATAATTAAGAAACATTTAGTTTTGATGTGTTAAGGGTCTTGTTTACCACTAATCTCCCTGGTATTGCTGTGGGCTTGAAAACCGGACTGAGGATCATCTAAACCTGAGCTCAGAAAGGATAGACTGGGTCAGACTCCCGATTCATAATGCAAATACTGCAGTTTTCACAGAGGCAGGGGAATTCCTAATGTGGATTTTAATATTTAAAATTACCAGTGCCATTATTGAAAATATTAAGATGCTTTCATGTCGAACTGATTAAAATTACATTTGGAATAATGATGACATGTAATGTACAAATACCCATCCACTGCTACTTTTTAAAAAAGTATGGATAAATGCAATGGAAACTCTTCCAAGATATTTTTTGGGGACACTCAGAGCTTGGGGGCAGAAACCCAGGGCTAGGGGATCCAATGAGGTGGCCCACTATAAGCTTTATGATTCATCACTTGCCAAGAAGAATGCTCAAAGAGAAACTGAATTCCTCTGGAATTCAGGATTCATTTTCTTCCGAATCTTTGGAAGATCGAATATGCCCACTAAATAGGTCTTTATTTCTGGCAGGAGCATGTTGCTAACATGCTAACTTTGAGTTCCGTTCATTTCTTTAAGCATTCAGGGCGCTTCTCCAAAGGTACTGTGTGGGCTGCTCCCTTGACAAAGCTGCATTCGGTCCTTAGCAAAATCATCTTGGTTCCATCCTCCCGGAATGTAGGTCATGTGCAAAGCAGTGCTTCTGCCATTTGCACTTAGAACACAGATGCCCCAGCCTCCCCAGGAAACCCTCACAGGGAAGAAGTTTAGCTGAGACACAAGACTGAACAAGGAGTCCCATTGGGTGTGCAGGCTGCTCTCAAGAACGGACCTTGACTGTCAGAAGAAACAGCTCAGCAGCCCGCCCTTGCTCCCCACCCTCAAAGCACTGGTTGGGGGGGGAGGCTGCCAGCTCCCCCCTTGGCTCCTCCCCTGCCCATCCCCAGGGCACTCAGAGCAGCAGAATGGACTGTGCTCCTGGGAGGAGGTCTAGGTTAGCTAGATGATCACTAGGATAGTGACCCCACTATCCTAGACAGGGCTGCCTCCACTCTCTCCCCTGCCATACCCCCATCTGCCTCTTTTTTGTCACCAGAGTGACCCTTTTTATGTAGTACTAATTCTTTTTTTTTTTTTAAAGCTTTCCTTTCCCAGAACAATGACTGAAAAGTACAGAGAATTCCTATACACTCCCTCAGCCTGGCCCCACCATCATCAGTTTCTCCATTAGGAACATCTTGAGTTCATGTGGTGCATTCATTTCAGTGATGAACCAATATTGACACAATACTGTTAACTGAAGTCCCTGGCTTATGTCTGGCTTCCCACATGGTGCTGTACATAATGTGGTTCTGAACAAGTGTGTGATGGCATGTATCATGTAAAACAGTTATTCTGCCCTAAGTGTTCCGTGCTCTGCCCATCCATCTCTCCTCCACCCTTCCCATGGGCGTGGGACCATGTCATCCCCCTGTTTAAAACGATTAAATTAATTCCTGGCACTCCTCCCCCTTCCAGGCACAATCCCATTATACTGCCCCAGCCCTCCCTCAGCTGGGAGAGTTACTTAATAAAGCCCAAAAGCCATCTCTAAGAGCATTAGAAGCCTTCACGGTCTGCCTGGTCCCTGCCTACCAACCTGGCCCTGTGCACCCACATCCTTATATCTAATGAAATGTCATAGATGAGAGTATGGGCTTTTCCCTGCACACACCTGAGCTGGGGCCCACCTCCTCCATTTGCCAGTTGCTTGACCTAAAAAGGACTGAATTCCATCAGCATTATCAAAGATCAGTCACACAATGGGAAAATACTTTCAACAAAGACAGCAATATGTCCTAACCATATGAACAGTTTATGCATGTTTCTTTCACTCGCTTCACTGGAGTTTACTAAGTGCTTCTGAACGTGGCAGTGTCGAGATGCTGATATCCTGGTGGCTCAGGGGGAAAGAACCCACTCACAATGCAAGAGGTGTGGCACTCTTGTGTTCGATCCCCTTGGGGGAGGCCTGGCAACCATTCCAGTATTCTTGCCTGGAGAATCTCTTGGACAGAAGAGCCTGGTGGGCCATAGTCCATAGAGATGAAAAGAGACACAGCTGAGCAACTGAGCACACATACACATCATATTCTTATGTCTCAGAAAGCCTCCTCCCCCATTCATGCACAGGAACAGAAGAAAAACTATGTGGATTCAAGCACTTACTGAGAGAGTAATGGAATGCCATCTTCTAGTGTGTTTATCAGCACTGATGTTTATTGTTAAAATATTTTCTGATCTGATATACGAGATAGTGGTTTGTTTAAAATATTAATGATTTATAATTATTGATTATTCCTATTGTTACTTTATTTATTTTTATGTTTTGGCCATGCCATGCAGCACATAGGATCTTACCTCTCCGACCAAGGATCGAACCCAGGCTCCCAAGTGTTAGTCGCTCAGTCATGTCTGACTATTTGCAACTCCATAGACTGTATATTTGGGGAGGATATCTTTTATTAGGTCAAGAATGTTTTCTTATATTTCTTGTTAGTTAATAGTTGTTTAC